>NLAK01000107.1:0-46991 GCA_002370295.1 Metschnikowia bowlesiae | reverse complement strand
TATTTGGTAGTATAAGGTTATTTGGTTGTATAAGGTTATGTGGTAGTATAAGGTTATTTGGTAGTATAAGGTTATGTGGTAGTATAAGGGCAGGAGGTAGTAGGTTTAGCAAATATGTGATGTTAAAATATAATTTAAAGCAGGTATGAACGTTATAATATTTTTATATTTAGGAGTCGTTTAAATACATCTTTAATGATATTACCATACCTTGAGTCATTAATCAAGCCAGTATAAAAGTTTCCTTATAAATATACCCGCCTTTTGATCATATTATCCCTTAAATAGAGAGGGATATATAACATCCCGCCTCACTGAGGCGGGAAAAATGTACATGGCAGCAATTGAGCGCCTATGGGTAGCGCACTACCCATGGGGAGTCCAACAGTAGACTCTTTTCCTACTTATTTAGCATGCTTAGAAACTCATAGACAAATGGCCTTTAAAAGACAAAAACATGGATCAACTAGAATTGTATATGATAACTATTATATATGATTAACTATTGTATTTTATAAAATGTCGAAATCAAAAGTAAGAGCTGAAAAAACTTTAGTGAAAGCAATTCAAGACGATATAATACAAAAATTCGAGTATTTAGAATTATGGCCTTCTAAAACTAATTTAATTGTTGATGCTATAAGAAAACCGAAAACAACTTCTGCAAGAAAACCTCCTTTAACTCCTATAGAAAACCGTGTCTGAAAACTTGTAAAACTGGTAAGAAATGCACTGTAGCAATATGTTATGAAAATTCATGTTGGGCTCACTTAAATAAAGAAAAAAGAGAAGAATACAGAAAAATAAAAGACGAAACGTAAATAATGAATTTTATACTTTTTATCAATAAAATTATACATACTTTAGTCAATGACTCATGTATTTTTTTATTTGCTTCTCAATTAAACCTGTACCATAGAAATTATCCTTGAATCTAAATATTAAAACTTACTTCTTGTAAAAGAATAACGCCCTTTTTCAATACAAAAATGATCCTAAACATAATTTTTTGCAATCTTTTGCAATCTCATCACATGATTTTTTTTCTTGTCCTATCGAAGACTTTTGCCTCGATTTCTGTTATGTTCTTTTGTAGTTGTTTTCAGCGTCAAGTACTTAAGAGAAGGTGTATTCGTTGATGATCCCCCTAAAGCAAGGGGGATATTCCAAACTTATATAGATAAAAACTGGCCCGGCCCGCATGAGGCGTCGGGCTCCTCATGGCGAGATGCCGGCCTGGTTGCGCCATTTCCAGCCGCCGTGGGGGCACGAAGGCGCCATAATTGGTCGGAGTGGGGTGTTACACACGTTCGGGCCGCCTTAGGCGTCCCGATAAGTCCTGGGATGGCTTATCTAGGCCAATGGCGGGTATTTGTCCTGCATCTAAGAAAACCACGGCGTTGCATTTGGGTAAAACCACGGCGCTGCATCGGATAAGATGCAGCTGGTGCCATCTGAGTCTCGGAGATAGTCGGTCGGGATAGCGCCCGTCTCCCTCCAAGTGGGAGTAACGACGATTTCCCCTTGTAGCGCACGTCGCAGGTAAATTTGGTATCCATGGGTAGCGCGCTACCCATGGTGGATCTAACAATTTCCCTCTTTTTTCAAAATTTTAGCGTGACTGTCTGTATAACTTTTTATTGACCTGCGACGTATGGTTGCAAGGGGAAACCTTCGAAGACCCACGTCGATAGAGGCGTGTCCAACGCCGACCCACGTTGGTTAGAAGGTCGTGGCTTCCTCGACGCAGCCTCGCCGCAGATACCCTTTCTGGGCCACACCAACATTAGCCCGTACATCCCCATCGGGACCTCCCCCACACCAAGTAGAGCACACTATTTCCCGTCCCTCCCACGTTTATAGATTTCATAGTCTGTAAGCGGCGAAACAACAACAACCTACCAATCTGCTCCAGCCACCCGGCTAGCTGGCCACTCTCCCGTATAAGGATTGCCAGCCAGCTAAGGCAGTTGGCTTGCTCCTTAAAATAGACCAAAGCCAGCGCCATCGGGCCGGACAGTTTTCTATATAAGAGCCGATGATCCCACTTGTTTTAGGGATCATCAACGAAAATATCTCTTGAGTACTTGACGTTAAAACAACTACAAAAGGATCCAACAATACATGATTTATTTTAACTTCTTTGAATACATGATTTATTTTAACTTCTTTGAATACATGATTTATTTTAACTTCTTTGTTTATTTAATATATAAGCAGCTGGAATATCCTTTATATGTAAATTAATAATCGATTGAATTTCCTCTACTCGAATATATCCATCTCATTTTATTAAACCTGCTAATAAGAAGCTAGATATTTTTTAGGGATCACCCTATTATGC
This sequence comes from Metschnikowia bowlesiae, assembly GCA_002370295.1. NCBI lineage: Eukaryota > Fungi > Ascomycota > Pichiomycetes > Serinales > Metschnikowiaceae > Metschnikowia > Metschnikowia bowlesiae. The sequence goes on along the minus strand of NLAK01000107.1, from coordinate 44,647 downwards.
GGAGTGATTAATTAGGGAAATAAAACCCCGTCACCAAACCGTACGTGCTAGTTTCCTGATCCTACGGCTTTCCATAATTTTTTTCATGTTAAAACTAAACTTTTTAAGAAATTTTTTATAGTTAAAGTGTATTATTTTTTATAGTCAAAGTGTATTATTTTTTATAGTTAAAGTGTATTTGTCAAACGTATGATATAAAGAAGAATGTGAAAAACCGAAAGAATACACTTCCTCTTGGCTGATCATATACCTGAAATGGGCGGGATGGCTAAAAGGTTGTTTTAATTTTGCCTTATTCTCTAAGATCTTATGCTTTATGCCTGTACAGATATTTACTAAAAACTTTCTTTGTTCAGGAATTCTTTCCCTGTAAGCTTTCATTGGGATCATCTAGGCCTATAGTTTTAAACCCCCGCTTTTTCTTCACCGGCATATATAGAATATGTTAGACTCCCCATAAGTGCTCAAGTGGCTCGGTCCGAAACGCCCTGCTTCTCTTCCTCCGAGTTCTCCGAAAAGCCCTATCTCGATGAGGCTTATCCGGTCGACCCCTCGGCACGACTAACCCTATTAGGGCACTATCGCCTGAATACGGTGGCGCAAGTCGTGGCCGACATTGCTATACAACTTGGGCGACTCCCTTGTTTTACGGATCATTAACAAATACATCTCTCTAAAGTCCTTTCGCCCAACTCGAACCTGACAGAATATAACATTATTCAATGTACAAACACTAAAAGTATGGACTTTTATAGGGGGCCAGTGAGATATACTGTAATGAGAATAAATTCGAATCCAAATAGAAATAAAGTATATAGGCCCGAAGCAACCAATCTACTAGGGTATATAAAACCTTATAAGGTCTATAGATGACTCAATAGGTAATTGTAGCAGTTTCTAAAGAGGTGTGTGTAGCTGTGACAGACAATTCGGGTATATAGAAAAAGAACAAAATCCTAGCACAAAATCCTAGCACTTATAGGATTTATGTTAGAACCACCCAATTGGCCTGCGACGTGCGGTCACAAGGGCCTGTGGATGCCCACCTGGAGAAAGGCGTTGCCCATCCCGGCCACCTGTGTCCGGACGGGGCAGCACCAGCTGTACTCATCAACATCGCCGAGGCTTTACTCGAACGCAACGTCGTGGTTTTTCAGGTGCAGGGCCAACTCCGCCTCAGGCACCTCTTTGGCCTGAAGATCCGCCAGTTTGGGACTTGTTGGCGATGAAGGCGCCATGGCCGTGTCCGAACACACCACTCACCAAAGACGGCGCCATTGCCCCATGCCGGCTGGATTTCCAGCTCTATAAGTTCGGATACTCCTAAACCTTTTGAATGACCCGCCTTGTTTCAGGGATCATCAACGTACACACCTTCTTAGTGAATGACCTCCTCTGCCATCTCCAGATGTAGATGATTGACTATATTTGTCGTTCTTTCTTGGTGGACCGCTTACCGTTTCGCAGGTGCATGACCCCTTACACTTGACTGACTCAGGGGATGACAGCACAATGGAAACCGGTGCTCTTTGTTCGTTTTGAGGCTCGCACGACCCGCTTCCCTCGCTCCTGCATATGTATCCACACCCCGACCTCCCGACAAGTGCGCCCACCTACAAGCCTCCAGAACTCCTCATAGCTGCTTTAACCAGCACTCCTCCTGTGCTCCACCGTCATCACTCGAATCTGGCCCGCGCCACCCCTATCCCGGTCTATCAAATTGTGTCCGGTCTATCCAATTGTGTCCGGTCTATCCAGTTGTGTCCGGTCTATCCAATTGTTTCCGGTCTATCCAATTGTGTCCGGTCTATCCAATTGTGTCCGGTCTATCCCTTCGGTCTATCCAATTGTGTCCGTTCTATCCCTTCGGTCTATCCCTTTGTGTCCGGCCAGTCGCATCCCCTTCTGCATCCAGCCCGATCCCAGTCAATCCCTGCCAGTCAATCTCCTGCCAGTCTCCTGCCCTCTCCTGCCAGTGCCTCCTGTGTCCACACAGAGTGACAATCAAACATCACCCACAGTCCCAAATCTGCTGGCCGTGCCGCCATCACGTGACCGCGCTCCCCATCTTCCGCCATGTCTCTGCCCCTTATACAACCCAACAAAAGAGTGCAGCTAGAAAAAGTGATCCGCGAGTTCCAGAGCGAGCTCGGCGCTCAGTGGGAAAAGTACCATGAGTCGCTCACGCTCTTTCTCGTGGGCAAGCTCTCGCGGCCCGAATTGGTGCGCATCATCAAGCCGCTTCTCCACTCCGCAGAGCTCGTCAAGTACCACAACAAACTCCTTCTACTTAATTTGGCCAACCTGGCGGTGCCCGGCGACTCCGGCGAGTTTCTGAGCGAAATCGCCATGTTCTGGAGCAAGTCGGGGCTGAAGAGCGGCGCCAAGAACAATGTCAAGAGCTCGCAGTACGAGAAGTTCAAGTCCAACATCATGGGCTTACCCCTCAAGGAAAGACGGCGCATCCGGCTGATCACCAAGGAATCGGGCAAGAAAAACAAGCTCTCGGCGTTCGTCACGCTCACGCGCCAGGCGCTCTTGCCCAAGATCCCCATGATTCTGGACAAGGACCAGCAGCAGCTCCAGGTGAACAACTTGGTGTCGTGGCAGCAAGACGTGGTCAATGGCATCAATACTCCGGTGGCCACCACCAGCTATGAGTTGCCTGATTTGGACACGCTCCTGCGCCGCGTGCTCATGACCATGCGTGAGCACGGCCTAGTCGGGGGCTTGAGCCTGAAGACGCTTGAAATCATCTCTCTCGGCTTGGAAACCCACCTCAAAAACATCTTGGAGCTGGCCATTGATATCGTGCGCTACCGAGAAAAGAAGTATGCCAGCACCTCGTTTCTACTGCCTGGCGTCCCCAGTGCCAACTCCAAGTCGTCCGTGTCGCTGCTACTGGAAGAGAGTCCCTCCGGGGTTCTGGACGTGGTGCTCAGCGTGGAGGACTTGTACAATACCTTCGAGATGTTTCCGCATATGATCGAGCCTTGTGGACCCAAGATCCGTTTGTCGAGTGTCCTACTTAAAAATGACGATGAGCGCGACCCCAAGTTGCCGGAGCCCGAAGAGGTGGGAAGGAATGAGAAGAACGATGCCATGGGCACCTCCGACGAGCTCAAATGGATGCTCCACGATTTGATCACCACCTGACGATTCGGCCTGTTGGTCATGTCACCATATGAAAACCTTCCGATTCATGATACTGCATCTTATCGGTAATGATAGATACCAGCAATGTTATTTTCCTGGCCAGCCCTCCGGAAAAATGCCTTTTTCTCGCAATCCCCCTTTATCGGTTGCCAGACATTTGGCCCCACCTAGATCGACTGCATCTGGGTGTTATGTATATTAGAGATCACACATGCTGCATGCAGTTGCAAAACTTGAGTCCTCTCCATCCCAGTCTCTCATGTCACACACATTCACAAGAGTGCTCTGCAGGGTGATTTCCCGCAAGACGTCGATGATTTTCAGCCCCTCAGCTGTGTGGGGTTTGGGAAAGCCGGCGACGTAGAGCGTCCAAGTCCTCGTTGGTCCCTGTACAGAGAAGATCTGGAACGACGGAATAGAACCACTCACTAGTCGTCCCAAATCGGCCACGCTTGCAATGTGCCTCTGTTCACTGACAATCCTGGATGCCTCCGTGTCTAACTTCACAGCACCGTCGCCTAGTAAATCCACGAGGTTCCCCTCTTTTAGCCCCACGCTTTGCAAGTATACTCGATCATTGCCGTGGTCAAGGCACTCGAATATGGCCTTGTGGTCCGCTGGATGCCCCCAAAAGCGGAAAAAGAGCGAACGCGTCTTTGAAATCTGAGCTCTCTCTTGGATCAACAAGTGCCACTCGGCTGCAATGTCCGAGTCGCTCACCAGAAGTGGGTGTTCGTCGCCAACAATCACCACCTTGGAAAATTTTCGACTAGTCAGGCCCAACGAGACTGTGGTGTAGTCGAATATGCCAAGTTTGGCCACTAACCGCTCGGGTATAAGCAAAATATCATACTTTTGCGAGTACGACATGATCAGAAACTCAAGCAAGCGGCGGTTGCCTTGGTATTGTTGGTACTTTGCGTTTTGCACCGAGAATTCCGCCTTGGATCGCTGGCACCGGGACTCTAGAGACCGCTGCAGTGCTAGGAGCTCATCCAAAGCCCGGCCTCCGCTGGAAAGTTGCGTTCGTAATGATAGTTCTTGCGCGTCGCAGTCCTGGCACAGTTTCAAGCACTCTGCAAGGGCTTGTTCTGCCCGATGGATGTCTCGGCCCACAGTCTCTTGTTGTTGGTGTAGTGTGGCCAAGTCTGCTGTCTTCAGGCGGAGACTCTCCGAGAGGAGGGCCAAGTCGGCGCGTAGATCCTCGAGATCGGGGTCACACGACGCCGAGTTCTCCAATTCCTGGATCGCCGCATCGTTCTGTAGGCGCTCGGATTCAAGTTGCATGCGCTTATCCTCCAGGAACGCCTCGAGTTCCGCCTGCACAGCCTCCAATTCCGCCTGCAAGCGGCGCCGGGCAGCCAAGTCCTCGGTGTCGTCGTGCTCGAGCTTGGCCTTGATCTCGCTTTCCACCTCGAACCTCGACTCACGCAAAAAGTCGTCTCTTTGCAGGCGGATCTTCTTGAGCTTCTGCTCGATGTCATGTTCCTCACGCTCCACCTTTTTCGTGATCTGGTTCAGGAGATATTCGAAGCGGCCCTCGGACTCCAGAATGGTCTTCTCGAGCTCGTGCACCTCGGTTCTGAGCGCCTTGAATAGAAGCCGGAATTGCACCGTCTCCTCCTCAACCACCGCCAACGCAGCCTCCGCCTCGGCGATCTCCACGTCGAGCTTGTCGTTTTCGTTCATCAACTCGTGCATGTATGCACTCTCGTCTTCGTGGACGCCCACTGTGGGCGAGGAGCCTCTATATTTGGCCGGACTCTTATCGTTTCTGCCGCTGGTAATGCGGGTCTTGAGGTTGAGGTTATTGTTGATGGACAAGAGCCTTTTGTACTTGTCCACGTTGGAGCCCGAGACCTCCGGGGGGAAGTTGTGTGGTGTCAGGGGGTCCGAGGGGAAGTTGTGTGGTGTCAGGGGGTCCGAGGGGAAGTTGTGTGGTGCCAGGTAATTGGGGTCCAAGGGGTGGTTTTGATTGGAAGCATAGCTCGGGCCCGACATGTAGTCGAAGCCCGAGACGTGGTGGGAGCCCAGGTTCAGGTAGCTGCTGCTAAAGCCCGGAGACGGCGGCTCGGACGGCGTTTCAAAACTGAGCCTCTGGGTTAGACCTCGGGCCTTTTCGGCGCCTGGCTTCAAGACCGGGATGAGGGAGCCCTGGTGGTTCATCTTGGAGCTCGGGGAGGTGACAATTTTGACCATTTGGAAGCCTGGAGATTTGAGGCGGCGCTTGGGGTTGGGGCTGTGGTTTTTCGGAGAAGGAATCTCGCCTAGCACGCGTCGGCGTTTTGTTTCAGACATGTTTCAGCTGGGGTGGTGTTCGGGTGCACTGCTTTGGGGGTGCTGATTACAGAATTGGGGGCAGCAGGGAGGGGAGCTGTCTCGGGTCGGTCTTGGGGCCTGCTTTGGTGGCTGTCTTGGGGCGTGTCGTGGTGGCTGTCTTGGGGCGTGTCGTGGTGGCTGTCTCGGGGTCTGCCCAGGTGGCTGTCTCGGGGTCTTGTAGTGGCTGTCTCGGGGTCTTGTAGTGGCTGGCTCGGGTCAGGAATCTGATCTGCGTCTATCCCACTTTCGTTTCACCTCTTGCTTCGCCGCCAGTCTATCACGTCGTTTCTGGCAATGTACCACAAGTGGCTCCGTTACCCTCTGGAGGCTTGATGGATCGCATGTGCGTATATGCAGGCAAATATAAACAAGCGCGCTCGCGCTACAAACTTGCCCCTTACTTCTGGAGCTTGTCAATGTGACTTGAGGAAAGAACCAGATTGCTAGTGTTGCTGGAAACCCGTTCCCCGTGCTAATTTGATCATCTGGCGACGTACTGCATCCAAGCACAGACCCTCCGCCTCTATGCAGGCCCGCCCCTCCCAAGCTTTCCGTGCCGCCTTTACGAAGCACAGCATCATGGATAGCGTTTCGAGTCGTGGGTCCCCAGAACATGTCTAAGCATTCAGCCGAGGAATCATGCTCTTTGGAGATTGTGAAACCGTGCCGAATTGGGAACCGCTGATTTCCCTGCTCCGTGCTTTGTTGTCTTTGTCAGGCTGGTTTGCATCCATACTTACACTTAACATCTGGTTCAACGACGTGGGCCGAGCGCCTATTGGACCACAGCCACGCACGCATCTCCATGAGCTACGTGAGCCAGCTACAGCACGTCAACAAGATGAAAGCCGTGAAGAAGCCGTTCACGCGCATCTACTTTGGCTCACGCTTGGAGAACTACCACCTGATGCGTGTGGCGTTGCACGCTACCTCTAGAAGCATGTCTCCATTGGATCGAGTTCTTCTTGAGGATGTTGTGAAGATGGTNCATGTCTCCATTGGATCGAGTTCTTCTTGAGGATGTTGTGAAGATGGTGTGTTCCACCTACTCGTCTGTAGCGGAACCCGCCCAAATCACGCTTACTGACTCCATGAAGAGGGTGAACGGCTCCTACGGAGTCATAGTCAAGTATGCGACACCTTGCCAAAGCTTTGAAGGAGAAGAACTACAAGTCCATCAGGACAGCTCTCGCGGTATTCCGGACCAAGAGCTTAGAGGCGAAACTTCGAAGCGATTCCTACAATCTCCACAAGTACTTGGGGTTGCTCAACAAGTGCCTTGTGATTGACGACGAAGACGTGGAAGGAACCGGGCTGAACTCCTAAAAGGACTTGTGTGGCACGGTGTCCGTGCCCTCAAGCACCTGTTTGATACTTGCCGAATTATAGTTATTTTGGCCCTTCTGCCAATTTTCCCGTTACACATGGTTTGCCCATTTCCGAATTTGCTGACTTTACACCTCCAGTGAGAGACCATGGATTCGGGTGATTATCCCGTGGACAGAATCATGCAACCACTGCCTATGATACCAGGTGGTCCATCTCTGATTCTTCCACCTGTGAAGGTATGCCGTCCTCCTTGCCTGGGATACTATGAATTTCTGGCGTCTACTGTTATGCGAAGCTTGTCATCAGCATAAAGAAGCCCAGGTTTAGTTTGTGAAGGGTCATAGTCCGCATGAAGAGGTGTGATTGAACGCGCTTATTACAGCTAACAACTAGCCTTCCGGGTGGAGTCTTATGGTGGGGTGCATTTGAAAGGACGAGCGTGGTCATCTTCTTGTGTGTGCTAAAGACAGAACTGAGCGTATGCTTTACGAGCTCAATGAATGGGCCTTAAAAGATCTTTTCCGCTGTTTGATTCCCTTTCTCCGGCGACCGGCCATACTACAGGCGCTGTGGCTAATGAAGGCCTACTGAGAGGCTGCTCGGCATCATAAGAGTCTTTAATTATGCAGTGGCTGGACATGCGGGACTATCAACTAGCAAAAGGTCCACAAGAAACATTTTTCGTTTTGTTGGAGGACTCAAATACCTGAACAGCGGTGCTTATTAGCAATGTTGACATGCACTTGGACGTGGCTATATCATGGTTGCGACATCCGGTGGTACAGGTGATACAGGTGATACTCTGGTAGTATAATCTCACAGATGCTGCTACCCGGCCGCAGCAGCTAACTTGTGTACTCTGCGGTTAACCCAAAGGAGACTGACTCAGAAGCCTCTTTAAAGAAAGGCGTTGAAATATGGCATTAAGACGCCAAGAGCGAAATACCTCGAGATCCAAACAATGTCGACAAGAGTGTTGAAGTGACTAGTTGACATGACTAGTTGACATGACTAGTTGACATGACTAATGTTGACAAAGTGATTACAAGAACATCAGGAACCAACATTGTCCCGGGCGTTATCAGCCATCATTCACGGCTCTCAGTCTTGGCTCGTCACACCAATACATTCTCTGTGATTTCTCCAGGATTCCAGCATTGGGCGTGCATTCCTCAGTTTGGCCGGATGATGCTTTGATCATTCCATACCCTCTCGAAGCTTCATCCCCTCTTTGTCATGGATCAACCATGGGTCCATCATAGGGGTCAATATCTTGTTGTGTTTCCCACACCAGGTACCACGGCTTTTGGGGAGCTTCTGATGGGTGTGTAGAAGCCCGATGGAATCATGACTATACATTGCCCTTTAATGGAAACGGCCAGAGTGCCGCTGAATAATTCTATGGCGTATGTACATGTTAGCTAAAGTCACGTGACTGCAAGTTCCGGGTCATTGCGGGTAGCGCGATCCGGATGCCGTCCAACTCCCTGGTCATCTTGACCTGGCACCCCAAGCGCGAGGTCTCGGTGAGGCCAAACGCCAAGTCCAACATGTCGTTCTCGTCGTCGTCCGGCTCGGCAATGGCGTCGTAGAACTCGGGGTCGATGATCACGTGACACGTCAGGCACGCGCACGACCCGCCGCACGCCCCCTCCATGTCCAAGTTGTAGTTCTGGGCAATGTCCAAGATGTTGTCGCCCTCCGCCACCTCGAACGTCTGCTGCAGCCCGTCCTTGGAGATGAACGTCACGTGGAGCTCCTCGCCTTCCTTGGGCTTGTGGAGGTGGTTGTGCAGGAGCCCCGGGCTGCTGGAGAAGTAGCGGCTTCCCACCATGGAGGTGCCCGGCCGGCCATTCTTGCCCGGGTTCAACCCAAAAAGGCCGAGGCCCGGGTTCGACCCGAAAAGCCCGAGGCTCGTGTTGCCTTTTTGGTTGCCGTCCCCCACCCAGGCTGTGCCAAATCCATGGGATCGGCGGGTGGCGGCGGCGGGCGCGGATCGGGCATAAAGCAGGCCCCCGAGAGCCCGCGAAAAGCCCGCCGGTGCAGCCATCGTCTGGCAGTTTCCAAGGCCTCGTGTCACCGCCCCAACGGTGGCCGTTGCTAGTCTGTGCATAGCGAAAACGTAGCAGGATGTTTTTTCAGCTCATGACCTTTGCGCATCTAGGGATTGCGCGCCGCACGACTGCACAGTGCGCCATCCATGAGTGCCAAGCCAATGCTGACTTTCCAGGCACTTTCCAGGCACTTTCCAGGCAGTCTCCAGGCACTTTCCAGGCACTTTCCAGGCACTTTCCAGGCACTTTCCAGGCACTTTCCAGGCACTTTCCAGGCAGTCTCCAGGCACTTTCCAGGCACTTTCCACTATGCAATGCAATCACCTGACTGACCATTACACTGACGACGTGTCCACAATCGGCGCCCAGTTCCATAAGCATTGACATTGTAGAAGATTTCGTATCCCACTAGAATTGCCACCACAATCCCCGTATCCACTGACTCGGACCACGCACTTCGTCTCGGTATATCCACTCGTGGTGCCCACAGCTGATGTAATGGCCATTTGACCATCAAATTCCGCCAGTCAACAGACAAAACCGTATCAGGAAGACTCCACCAGTCAGCAGGCATGTCCGGATCTGGACTCCACCAGTCAATAGACGTAACCGAACCGGAAGAATCCGCCAGCCAAAAGACATGTCTGGATCCGGAAGACTCCATCAGTCAGCAGGCATGTCCGGATCCGGAAAACCGCCAGTCAGACGTGGCTGGATCCGGAAGATTTGCACGTGGCTCATTCTCACACAATCAAAGACAAGACACAGCGTGCACCGTCAGCGAACTCGTGAACAGGCACGATATGCAAACATTCTCATCCATTAGTAGCATCAGAGCATCACAGCAAGATAGCGTCAGAAGTTCACAGCATCTAGAATCACAGCATCTAGAATCACAGCATCTAGAATCACAGCATTTAGAATCACAGCATCTAGAATCACAGAACCATAGAAACACAGCATCATAGAAACACAGAACCATAGAATCACAGCATCATAGAAAAACAGCATCATATCATCATATCATCACGCATCATATCATCGTATCATCACAGCATCATATCATCGCCCAAATCCTCAGCGTTCCAAATCACCAGAACTTACTGGCCAACACCAAAAAAATAAGCAAGATCAAGACGCCGATGATCGCATAGCTGATAAACTTGTTGGCCGTGATTCGCCGCGACATGGACTTCAAAGTCCGGATCGACTTGTCCACGTAATTGTCCGCAGCCAGCAACGTATTGCGCAGATTCAAAATCTGCTCTCTCTGCGCCCGCAAATCGTTCAAAATGTTGCCGCCAATGCTTTCTGTCTCATTGGCAATGCGCTGGGACTCGCGGAGCCGCTCGGAGCTGCGTTCCAACGACGCGTTGTTTTGAAGGAGTTTCTTGCGCTGCTGGTCGTGAACGCCGTCTTGGTCGTCCACCTCGTCCCGATACCCTGCGCTGCCCCCGAATAGCTGATGCCGATTTTCCTGCTCCGTGACCTCGGCTAATTGGCGCTTGCTCTGCTCCACCTCTCCACGGTACTGCCGGATCTTGGCATTGAACGAGGACCGGCTGCTGGCGGGCATGTTCTGCACTTCGATGTTCATTTGATCGATGATTTCGCTGGCCTCGTCGAGGGCGCCCTGGATGGCCCGTGCGGCGCCCTGCTGGCCGGAGTTGGACTGAAGCTTGCTTTGAGCCTCCTGGATGGCAAGCTGGAAGTCTGTTTCGTAAGTACTGAAGAGGTCGCTCATACCGACCAGCCCCTGAGCCTGCGCCGTGACAAGTAGCAACGTCACGTGCATAAGTGCACGTGCACTTCCCTAAAACACGTGCCTATATGCACGTGCAACAAAGAAGGCAGACGTGACGGATAGCCCTACAACTATACTTTGCTTACTTTGGTATTGGCTTCTCAATATGCCCACTAGGCTTCTACAAATATACCAGGTGCTGACAGATCGGGCCTAGTGCCTGGCCTCGAACTCATCGCCCTCGTCCTCGTCGGTCCGGGACTTGTACTTCTTGAACGCCTCGGTGATCTGGTCAACCAAATGCGAGTCGTAGTTCTTCGAATCAATGGATCCTCTGGAATCAGTAGGCCGCAACGGCTCGCCGACCACGTCGGCAGTGACGTTCTGCATCTCGCCAAATTGGGATACATTGGGCTTGGACGCGTCGGCCTCCTCGTCTTCGCCGAGATCAAGCGAGTGGATGGTCAAGTTCAACAACGACTTTCCACTTCTGCGGCGGATCAACTTTCCGGGGAACGGACCTGACTTGGGCGCAAACTGCCGGATGAGCTCTTCATCCTGGTTCTGCACATCATCTCGTTCAAAAGAGTGGACCGAGTTCCGCCTCTCGGGGTGAGGCACCTTGGGGGTTTTGGGTGTCCTGCAAGTCACACCATTGTCGTGGATCCATTTGGCCACCACCGCCGTCCAGCCACATTGGTGGGACGCGCCTAAACCACGGCCAGTATCACCATCAAAGTACTCGTAGAATGGCACGTAGTCCTTGAAATAGGGGTCCTCGTCCTGCAACTGGTTCCCTCCATTACAGGCTCTGTTCCCGTCCACATCGGGAACAAACAAGTGGATTAGCCTGTGCTGAATCTCCTGGGCACATTGAGCCAAATTGAGATAGTCTCCTGATCCTTTAGGGCACTCCACCTTCAAGTCGTTGCCGTAGTAGAGGTAGAATCTCTGCAACGCTTCCACCAAGAGAAAGTTGACTGGGAACCAGATGGGGCCTCTCCAGTTGGAGTTGCCTCCGAACATCCCGGAGTCAGATTCCCCGGGCAAGTATTTGACCTCGTACTTTTGCCCGTGCACATCCAACTCAAATGGATTCTCCTCGTGGTATTTCGACAAGGACCGGATTCCGTATTCTGACAAGAACTCTTTCTCGTCCAACATGCGCTCCAAGATCGCCACCAACCGCTCTTTGTTCACCAACGACAATAACAACCTCTCGCCAACACCACGGTTGGACATGGATGCAATGTTTCTCTCTGCCACGTCCCTTCTATTCTCGATGAACCAGTTTAGTCTCTTTTTGAAGGAGGGGAACTTGTTTAACAACTCCGGCTCCAACGTTAATGAAGCGTACAACGGGATCAAGCCCACCAACGACCGGATGGGTAAGGACTGCGAGCGGTCACCAAAGTGAATGGCGTCGTAGTAGAATTTGTCGTTTTCGTCCCAGAGGGATTGCTCGGTGGGGTCCTGGTTCCCATCAGAGGCGCCACGGTAAGACATGGCATCAGCAATCAACAAAAAGTGCTCAAAGAACTTGGACGCAATATTCTCGTACACCGGCCTCGACTTGGCCAACTCAAGTGCGATGTTCAACATTTGCAAACAGTAGAAAGCCATCCATCCCGTGGAGTCGGATTGCTGCAAGGTTCCGCCAGTGGGCAAAGGCTCAGATCTATTGAAGACACCGATATTATCGAGCCCCAAGAACCCACCTTCGAACAAGTTGTTTCCGTCCAGATCTTTTCGATTGACCCACCAGGTAAAATTGATCAAGAGTTTCTGGAAAACACTCTCCAAGAAGTCCAAGTCCTCCACGCCGTACATCTTCCTCTCGATTTTGAATACTCGGTAGGTGGCCCAGGCGTGCACGGGAGGGTTGACATCCGAGAAATTCCACTCGTACGCAGGTAACTGCCCATTCGGGTGCATGTACCATTCCCGGGTCAACAAGTCTAATTGGTTCTTGGTAAACTCCGGGTCGATCATGGCAAAGGGAATGCAGTGAAAGGCAGTGTCCCATGCGGCGAAAAACGGATACTCCCACTTGTCGGGCAAAGACAAGACATCATCAATGAAGAGATGCTTCCAGTCTTTGTTTCTTCCATTGGCCCTGTTTTCCGGCGGAGGCGGCGTGTTGGGGTCTCCACTCGACCAGTAGGAATGCACGAAATGGTAGAATTGCTTTGTCCATAATAAGCCAGCAAACGCTTGCCTTTGAACCTGTCTCAATTCATCGGAAAGAGGCAACGGGGTGACTTTCCAGTAAAAGGCATCGGCCTCGTCCTGACGCCTTCCAAAGACGTTATCGAACTCAAACTCGTCAATGTCCAGATGCTCCTTCGAAAGCTTGTATCTGATGGTGACGTAATCACCTGGAGCAACCCCGCCATCATGGTCGAACGAAAAGAATGCAGCTGCCTTTGTGCCCTCATTTGCGGGGTTCACCAGGGACTCGTCCTTTGCAACCACGTACTCGTGGAAGGCATTCTTTGTGTACTCAGTGGAATTCTCCTGGCCATACAACGCCTTCGCGTTCGTTTCGTTCTCGGTGAACAACAACTGAGGCTCCACGTCCGGCGAGTTCTCGGTGACGCCCGGGGCCGGTGCAAACACAAGGTAGCGCTTGCCGAACTTGGCGTGGTCCACCTCCACGGAATGGTCGTCCACGGCACGCAAGTGTGGTTTGGCCTTGATGCTCTCCTCCGTTCCCCAGGCCCAGGTGTTTCTCAAAACCACGTGAGGCAAGATGTGCAACGGAGCCGGGTCGGGGCCTCTGTTGTAGGCCGTGATCCGGAACAAGATCTCCTCGGGGTCGTCGTCGGACTTGGCAACCTCGTGCACCACGTCGAAATACCGGCCCTCGTCAAAGATGCCGGTGTCGGTCAACTTGTACTCTTTTTCCAAGAGGGATCTCTTGCCGCTCTCCTCGACCAATTGCTTGTATGGGTATTTGGCTTGAGGGTACTTGTACAAGAACTTGGTGTACAGGTGGGTGGGGGTGTTGTCCAAGTAGTAGTAGAGGTCCTTGACGTCCTCGCCGTGGTTTCCTTGCGAGTTGGTCACGCCAAACAACTTCTCCTTCAAGATGTCGTCCTTGCCATTCCAGAGCGCCATGGACAAATTGACCAATTGATGGGTGTCGCAAAACCCTCCCAATCCGTCCTCTCCCCAGCGGTAGGTCCTGTAGCGGGAATCGTCGAAAGAAAAGTCGTCCCAGGCGCTGCCGGAGGCCGAATAGTCCTCCCGAACCGTGGCCCACTGGCGCTCGCTTAGGTAGGTTCCCCAGCGCTTGTGGTACTTGGTGCGTTGCTTGTTTTCATAGAGCCTTCGTTCTTCGGCGGTAAGGAGGTCGAGGAAATGTTCTGTCATTTCCGGGTGGCTGGAAAAATGGGCGGCGGCACGAGGGGCGTACTTATAAGGAGCGGCGGGCGCCCGGCGTGTGTGCAGGCACGCGCTGTGGAGACGTGGCTTGCTGCTCGAGGTGTTGGGCTGCGCGGAACACTGCCATGTGCACGCCGTCATGCGGTACTGCATCTGGTCCGTCATCTGGCGCGCGGGTCGACTGGGCACCAGACGCCGCTGAGACCATGGTGCAAATCAGAGGGCATGAGCACTGCTGCTCGAAAGGGCGGACAACGTTGATCCATTCCGGGATTGTTTTTAGTCCACGATTCCATGGTTTTGTGCCAATCTCTGAGGGCCACCGCCTTTCGAACCAGGGGAGCGGATTTTTGCGCTGTGGCTGTCTCTGGAACGCAGGGCTTGAAAGATGTGAAGCTAATTCCAGGCGAGAAAAGCCACTTCCTAATGAAAAGTCCTCTTTTCAAATCGACCATTTGCCAGGCGGCTCAGTGAAAGGCTCGGTAGTATTCACTCCGGTGGTCGGGCCTCTGGAAAAGACCTCCGGAGATGGTGCATCTCTGTCCCATCTCTGTCCCATCTCTGTCTTATCTCTGTCCCATCTCTGTCTTATCTCTGTCCCATCTCTGTCCCATCTCTGTCCCATCTCTGTCCCATCTCTGTCTTATCTCTGTCCCATCTCTGTCCCATCTCTGTCCCATCTCTGTCTTATCTCTGTCCCATCTCTGTCCCATCTCTGTGTATCTCTGATCTGCATCCCCCTTCGGTATACCTCCACCCAGCCACGGTTTGCCGCCACTAATGCTGACTCCAGCAAAGCTGTGCAACGTCATGCCGCCGATATGGTATCCCGCGGGCCCCTTTGATGCTGACACAGCCACCTTACCGGCATGTATTCTTTGACTCATTCGCGAGACGCCTCAACCATAGCACCTCTCTGCTACCATGAATAGCCCGAATCACCCGGCTTTGCTCGTGAGCCTGCTGAGGTGTTCGGCCAGTTCTCGATTGTCGTGTTTCAGCGTTTTTGTTGAACCAGCATCCACACACACCTCTAGGTTCTTCTCCACCTCGTCAGCTGTTCATGTAAATCGATGCCCTCACTCGGAGGATCGAGAGGATATCACACCGACATGTGTGCTTCCTTGACGTCCTTAGCCTTGGGTTTCTTCAAGTACTTGCCAATTCCAGAGCCAGAAAGGCAATACCTGGTCAGGCCTTATTCGCAGCAAACATGTGTATACCCTCTATCATTGTCTATCCTGTCACATGGCCCTGTCATTCTTTCTTTGGGGCTCGTGAAGTCGCTTCGGGTTTTCTTGGTGCAGAAGTAGGCGAAGTTTGTATTCCCTGACGTAATCCTTTTGTAAATATAGCCCTCAAGATCAAATCAATCGTTTCGCTAGCCATTTCTTCCGTCCAATTTTTTCCGAGTTTCCAATCCTTCACTCCAAATGTTATGAGAGGTCAACAGTGCCTCCCTCATACAGCTGTTCAGACCAGGTATCAATGCACCGCCATTCAAGCCAATCACAAGAAGCTTCTCTCCAATCTTGTTATGTACACATGGTCCCGCCCCTTACTAATCGAAATTGAAGTTCCTATCACGTTCTGAATCACAGGTCGTTGCGAGGCGCACACTTGCTGCTGAGGGTTCTTCAGGCCAACGTGAGCCAGTGGTAGTCTCGTTGAAGGTTCAGTGAGACAATCCGACGCCATTTGGAGGAGGACTCTTGCGGAAGCTGCTCGAAGTGAAGGAGATCAAGAACTGAGTATTTAAAACTTTCCTTGACGAGAACTGATTGGCCTGTATCTGCAGACCGGGTAAAGAAAAGCGGCTTGTCCTTTAGGGGCACGTTAATGACACGCTGCTATCGCAGGAGAAGCATAGGGTGCACACGTTTGCGCTCGAATACGCCAACTCTCAGATGATGCTGTGTGGTCCAGGAGCATCTTTCTGTATTGCGAGTTGGGCAACGGGGTACGCAAACCGCAGCGTGGGCGATGGCCGCTCCTTGGACATGTTTGAAACCTCGTATTTGCTCTTGAGAGAAGTATGACATTTACCCACACTTTTGAGGTGATGAGCGAGTAATGGAGTAATTGAGCCTTCTTGGCTCCTTGAAGGGCAACTTGACGGGCGATATGATTTGTCGCGTGCATGTCTGGATTAGAGAGTCTTTGAGCAGAGACAATCGAGATATTTCCGAAGGGGGCCTAGAACGGAGCTTTGGAGGACGTTTTCAATGGTTCCTCTGAAGAAACATTTGATCCGGGCCTCTCTGAATGAATATTTGGTCGAGGGGTGTGCAGATAAAATCGATTGGGGCGTTCATGGATTGGGACACGGGCACCGTCCAATCTCTCCGTGGGAATATTTGCTGGAACGTCTGCTATAGGAGTCCGAATCGGGGATTTTGATAAATCGGTCCAAGCGAGCAGTTGTTAATGGACCAATGCACTTTGCACGGGCCGTGGAGCACAAGGATTCTGTGGGCTCATTGGGATGGCTGGGGTGGTAACTTAGGGATGCCGATCTTCCGTTTCGGGCCGAGGGTGTTTTTTCCGGGTAGCCCTTGTCGATGCGTGCCAGTGCAGAAGCCACCGAAAAGGCCGGTCCACATTTTGTCCAGGGTCGTCACTCTGGGATAGCTCCATTAACCTGTACTGGGAAACCGTGAGAGTAGAACACTTGAAAGTTATGACAAAATGTCAATGAAGAAAGGTTAATCACGATTTTTTCCCACCGGAGGAGACGGAAGTGGACATGGGATCGGTAGTTCCCTCAAAAGGACCCACTGAGAATGTTGTTGGAATTCGGCTGGAATAGATGAAGAGCACAATGGCCCGGTCGTAATTGACTTTGCCAATTTCATTGCTGATCTGCCCTAAGCTGGTCATAGTCAGTCTCTTTCAAGGGAATCCGAGCACATGGATGCACCCACTCCGGAAGCCTTTTCGGGTGTACGTGATGAGCTCCACACTGGTACGTCAATGGGAAAACAAGATCCATTGACTTTTGAAGAAATTTTAACCGGCCCATTGAGTCGACAACGAATATTCAGCCCAGGGGAGTTAACCAAAAAGGCCCCAGCCGATTGGCTGATGCTAATCTTTCGTGCCCACATAGAGCCGG
Organism: Metschnikowia bowlesiae; assembly: GCA_002370295.1. NCBI lineage: Eukaryota > Fungi > Ascomycota > Pichiomycetes > Serinales > Metschnikowiaceae > Metschnikowia > Metschnikowia bowlesiae. The sequence continues at coordinate 27,543 of NLAK01000107.1, read as the reverse complement.
CAATGTTGGAGTGCGTGCCCCCATTACTTTTGCCGGAGTCGGCATTCGAGGGAAACTGGGTGGCAAAATTAACTCGTGAGTTGAGAAATGGGCAAATCCGAATTTATAGGCTCCCAGAGATTCAAAGCGGCGGATGTCTCCGGTAGGGACTTGATGAATTTCTGGGGCCCGAGGTGGGAAGTGGCTCCTTTTATGTTTCGCGACGGGCGTGGCTGCAAATCGGTTTCTGCTACTCCTGGCCGTGATATGCATAGACTGCATGGCAATCCTCATGGGGTTTCCCGTCTAGAGTCAGAGTACCAGATCCAAGGCACCCGAAGTGTTGTATGCAGAAAACCAATAAGACCACTGGACCACAAGGTGAGGTAGTGTATGCAAGCCAAGGGGACCCGACGCCCTTAATTCTTTCAACCGGGGTTTTGAAAAGTCCTGCATTTCGAAGTGCAAGACGAATGTAATCAAGGAGAACTCCCATACTTCATCTATGCGTTTCCAGTGGCGTCATCCTAAGCCCCCAAGTGCCCTGCTATGTGCAGGCGCACTCCCAGATATAAAAGGAGCGAGCATCCCAGCTCATAAAGTATCTAAATTTCATGGTGGAGAGACGTTCCCGGTTGCATTAAATGCGGAATCCCAAAATACACCTATAGTGATTTAATAACTGCTTTCCATGCCCCAGTTGAGTCTCTGAATCCAGCAAGGGCTGCCTCCCTGGAGGGATAATGAATGGCGGATGTACCGGGGTTGATTCCCTGAGTTTACTGTTCACTGGTCTGTTCCTGTTTACAATGTCTCTCAGATCATCACCAGAAACCCTTAGCCATTGAAAGCATTCAGCCGAGCTCTTCATGAGTGAAGACGCATTGTTAAACCAAAAGATCATGTTGCCGTAGGCACGTGGCCCGTGGGTTGTATGCAGTCCCGAGGGGTACGGTCACCTCAACTCACTCGCGAGCGAGATGCGTCAGTTGCACCTTACAGAAGCAATGAAGTAAGCGTGCGTGTGGTAGACTTGTACGTGGCACGTGGACCCGAACATAAACTCTGGTCTACCTTCGCGATAGTCTCGCGGCCCGCGCCTCATTGGGTGCCTGCATACAATACCTGAGCGAGGTATCCAGAATAGTACGAGCCAAGTTTTCGTGCATTGGTGGATACAAGGCACCATTGACTGAGTCGCCATAATGTAGCCCAGTACTTTGTGCGACTTCCTGCATATATACCATCTAGGTCGCTTCAAACACCACTGCTAAATCGATATCGGAAAATAGGCATGATGGCCTGCATTATGGTGGCATCGCTGGCCAGGCCAATAGACGACCGAGGGGTCTTTCCACAAAAGCGGCTATTATGTATCCCGCAAAGACCAATGCAGTAAGTCCCTATCCAATTTTGTGTCCGCTGCATCGCATACAACCTTAACGTACGACACGTGCAGTTTGCTAATCGCTTTCTGAGATGACAGGCATCAGAAAGAGTTCGAAAAAGAATCTTGCATGTCGATAGATGTCGAAGAGGAAACAAAAATCTAGCGCCGTTGGTAGATATGGCAGGTTAGATTTCATCCAAAGGAGGAAAACGGAGGCGGACAAGACAATACGTCTGTACCAAGACGAGAGCCCGGCCTTGTGTTCGAGAATTGATGGTCCGCCGGAATAGTGTTAGACTCAACGGCGGCCTGTTTTCGGGCTCATTAAGAGTCGACAGGTAAATATGGTATGGGGATATTCCCATAGCTGATGAAGATCATAGGCATGGGATAATGAAGGTAGGTCCCCCGCTCATGGTGAATAGGATTGGCGGACCTTTGAAAACAGCAATAAACGGGATTCATGGGTCTGTACGCCCCATCACAAAGAGTCATAATCATGAGCCCGATGGAGTTGTGCATGGGCATAAAGAGGATGCATTGGGGTCCACCGTGAGGCTGGGGCAGACATCCTCATGAAGATCAAAATGCGGCCGACACGTAATGAATTGAGTCTGGAAGTATATTGGTACCGTGAAAGCCATGGAGCACGGAATGCAGCCAAATCTCTACCCGAAGGGGCACATCATGGTCGAAAGAACGACCACCTAAAATTATTGCATCCAATAAAAACGAGCCGCCATTTGATATGATTGGAATCACTTATCGGGGCAGAGGAGCATTTCTGGCTATCCATCAATGGTTTGGGACAGACTCAATGGTTTGGGACAGACTCAATGGTTTGGGACAGACTCAATGGTTTGGGACAGACTCAATGGTTTGGGACAGATTCACAAAGACATCAAATACCCGTTTCGGTCGTGGAAGTGAATGGGACCACCCAAAGGTGAATGCAGACGTCTTTAGACGCCATAAGCTGGCCTGAAGGCATCAGGAAGAAGCGGTCGTGGAACAGTTTCAGAAAGGGGCCTCCACTCTCCTGGCTGCATGGGAAAGATCGGACGAAACACGGGTGAAACATGATGGACCATCGCTTTGTGATTTGGGAGAAGACAGCCCGGAACGAAAGCAAATCTCCCGCGGTATAGGCGGAACCGAGCCTCAGTAGACCGGGAAAGAGTGGTTGATGGCAGTAAAAGAGGATGACGTGGCGGCGCGAAAGAAGTAGTAGGTCATTTCCAGGGCAGACTGCTCGGCTCCGGCCCAACCGCACTAGCCACATATAGAGCGTCGGACAGACTGCGGGACATTTTAGGAAGTCTAGAATACAGAAAGGTACAACGGGAACAGACGTGGCCATCTCTGGAAATTGTGCCGTACGAAGCGACTCGGAACTACGTTGGTGGGTCCAACTTTGGTATAGAGCAGATGATAGTGTTTTAGGAAGAGTATGGGGTACAGGAGTGTGTATAGTAGGCAAAGGTGCAGGAGTCGGTCATTTTAGACTTGGTGGGTAGTTGGTGGAGGTAGTCGGCCGCGCCGAATTAGTCCGCCTGGGCGGTACCACACACCGCACCGAAAACCAGCGGACTTCAGTTCGGGGCACGGTGCCCGGACTTTTCCTGTTTGGGCGAGGTGCATTCGAGGCCTGGGGCTGTGCATGCACCGAAGCGCGCCTGCCGCCGAATGTAGCGTCGGCCTCGCGCGTGCCGGGTCTGAATTTCGCGGTGCACGGGTGCTGCCCCCTCGGACCCGAGCGTAGGTGCACGGTTTAGCGCGCGCTGACGCCCGCATCTGGGGCCGGGCCTCTTATAGCCCCCCATCCAGAGCCGTACCTCGGAAAAAGCCCCCGGGTGCAGCCTGAAAACAAGTCACGTGTGCATGTTTGGAAAAGGCTGCCAGTCTCCTGCCGATGGCAGAAGGACCCGGCTCGGCTGCCTCCCGGTCCAAGCTTCTCCGGTGTGCACTTTTCTTTTTCAACGGTTACGTAATTTCGCCGCCGCGTTTCTTTTTCTGCACCTTGTGCATACCCACTATAGATACGCGGCACGTTTTTCGGCTCATCTCATGCCCCCGGATCTCCAGCTGCGCTGGGTATATAAACCGCCCGTGCCAGCCCCTTACCGCCACAATTGTTTTCGCATCCCTACTACATTTCTTTAGTCGCCACCCACAACTTCCTATTTCAATGACACAGTCCCAGTTTTCCACCTTGATCAAGCCGGACCAAGACGCCGCTTCGGTTCCCTTCCCAGCACCCAAAATCAACGGTACCGTGTTGGACCGCTTCAAGATGAACGGCAAAGTCACCGTCATCACTGGAGCCGCCGGCGCAATTGGTGGCGCCCTTGCTGAGGCGTTTGCCCAGGTGGGGCTGCATGTGGCCATCATGGACTTCAAGTACGACCCCAAACTAGACGAGAAGCTTCTGTCCACGTATGGAATCAAGGTCAAGTCGTACCAGGTGGACGTGACCGACTACACACAAGTGGAGAATGTGATAAAGCAGATTGTCGGGGACTTCGGTACCATCGACACGTTTGTTGCCAACGCCGGAGTGGTGTGGACCACGGGCACCATTCTCAACGCGGAATCCACCGCCGAGCAGTGGCGGCGCGTGTTTGACGTCAACGTTCACGGCGTGTTCAACTGCTCCAAGGTGGTGGGCGAGGTGTTCAAGAAGAACGGGCACGGCTCGTTGATCATGACGGCGTCCATGAGCGCCCACATCACAAACGTGCCCAACTACCAAACGTGCTACAACGCATCCAAGGCCGCGGTGTTGCACATGGCCAAGGGCTTGGCCGTGGAGTTTGCCGGCTTTGCCCGCGTCAACACCGTCTCGCCTGGCTACACTGATACGCCATTGTCCAGCTTCGTGCCCACGGAGCAGAGGGCCAAGTGGTGGGGCTTGACGCCTATGGGGCGCGAGGCTTTGCCTGAGGAGTTGGCCGGTGCCTACTTGTACTTGGCTAGCGACTTGGCCACCTTCACCACTGGAACCGACATTCGCGTCGACGGTGGTTACTGCGCCGTTTAGAGAGCAGAGCGAGTGTTGACGTTAATTTATAGATGTTAGATATAGAGTTATAGAGACTTTCAATCCGTACTGCAATTGTGCCGAGCCACAGCTATCATGGTTCGTTGAAGGTACCAACCTTCCTCTGCTGTGTGATTTCTTATGTATCGAAAGGGCTCTCATGTTCAATGGCTTCTTTCGGTTCTTGGAAATCATTGGTCGAAGCATGACCGAAAGAGGAATACCTTCATTGGATACGGAGCTTGTATCAGGCACCATGAGGAGTTGGTTCGGGAATTAGATTCATGACTGTCCATTTCCAGAGCATGCATTGTTGGGACCTCCAGAACCCCCCCCCCCCCCCCCCCCCCCCCCCCCCTTCAGGCTATGCTCTGCTTGCTTAAAGTCTTAGACGGAGGTGCGGCTCGGAGGCAACGAGTTGATTGAGCCCTTCTTTCCTTCAGAGTCTAGGGTGAACCCATCTCTAGTCACACTTTGTAGGTGGCACGCCCCATAGCTAGTGTGCCAGTTGTGTGACGTCTGAGTCATAGGCATCCGAACGGACAAGTGGGTGCCAATTAGCAGGTGATTCCAAAAGAAATGATGAGCGGCTCGACGATGCTCCTCCGGTTCAGCTAATCATTCCTAATTCGGAAATGCATTCATGTAACTAGCCAATAACTGCCGCCAGTCATGTAAAAGAGGAATTAGAGTTTCTCTTGGAAGATTAGTCATCGACTGGTGATGAGGAGAGCCTGTCTTAGGACATACCTATTCAGCCTGGTCTAGTAGTCATTGGTTCACCTTGTTGTGAAAGACACGTTCGATGCGAGACGGGGCATTCAGCGAGGCAATAATATCAAGCTCATCGATTCACGGGAATGACATGCAGAAGCCACAATAAAAGCATCCAGAGAAGTTTTGATACCACGAGTCACCACTTGTATAGAATCCAGGCATATAGAGACAGCACGCCCCTGAAAATCACCTTTTTGCTAGAATAAGACGAACCTATGGCATCAGCTTGGTGGCGAGGATTTGAAAACGTCGCTTATTCCGAAAGTCCTATAGCCACGTTTTATCGCTTTTCGCAGAAAGTCTCACCATGACAGGTCTCTATACCGTGTGAGCGGTTCCTCTTCTTGAGCTTTGATCTTTGATGCGAGAGTCTCTGCGGGGTTCTTCTCATCTCCTAACGAACGCTGTTCCAACGCTTCGTAATCTGCTCTCTTAGTGGTTTCGTCTCTCATTTTGGACACTTCATCCGTGAGTTTCTTGGTAGTTTAAAGCAGTATGTAGAGACAGCTTGAGTAACGGCTTTGAATCTGGCACCTCAGCAATACTTCTGTAGAAACTGAAGGAAACGACTTGACTCTTCTTTTCCCTGTGATCAAGGAGTCAACGTTCTTCTGATCAAGGAGTCAAGGTTCTTCTGATCCAGTTTCAAGAGCAGGCTGATTCATGTAGCTTCTGCAGGCCTTCGAGTTTCTTGAGCTTTCTGGTTTTTCAAAAACCAATGGTTTCCTCCTCGCTAATGGGTACAAAAGACCTTGAATTCATGTAACACGGGCTGAATCACCTGCACGTAATCTGAAACAGTGCTGAGACTCGTCCCGTAAACTCTAGAGGAGGGTGCATTATTGATAATCGTCTCGGTTATGCCAATTCCTATCTGTATCTTACTAGCATCTGGCTCAACTTTCATATTGGACGCCCCTCAACATGAGCGGGCGACCTCATTTAAATATTCGTTTCCGGCGCGCCGGCATATGGCGCCGAGAGCTTATAAGGGATCGTGCATAACAGGTATGCTACCTCAGGTTGCGCTGCACCACGGTCCGAAATGGGTGAAAGTCGGTCCCCATACACAGATCGCAAGAGTGGGGTCTGCACACAGGCCCTCGACTGCGCCTAGAGCTCCACAAATATGGGCTTGTGCATCGCATAGCACGAAGCACGACGGTGTAGTGTGCAGGAATTGGATCGATTAATACCGGTATGTATCGCGAGGCCAACAAACAATGGGCGCGCTCTAGGGTATATATACCCGCTGCCCGCCCTCCTCTTTTCCGCCTTGTAATTTGCAACCATCCACTTGTGTCATTGGTGTTCAACACTGTGCGCGTGCTAGGAGCATACCTCCCGAATGATCTGTTGATATGACGACGACTCAGCCCCACAGGCGGTGGAAGTGGGGGCCCACTCCAAAAAAACTGGCGGGGACCTTCTCAGAATAGTGATCAGGATATCGACGGCGGTGAGACTTATTAATATGTCCACCAATACCAGACCCACAAGAAACGCCTCGGGTCAGCTCAAACAACCAATAACTCGATCTCAATCAACCCAGTACAAAAGCTCACGCATATCTAGGGATACTATGCAACCATCTTAAACGGCAATGAAAATTCCCAGTTTTTGAGAAGCGGTGGCGCCACAATATGTTCGGGAAATGGGGGATGTACGGGTTCCAAGCCCCAGTCCTGTATGAGAGCTTTGTCTTCTTGAAAATCCGCTTTATCGCCCAAGCGTCACGTGCTGGGCCCCACAATCGCTTGAACAGCTTTCTGATGTGCAAGCACGAGGATCGGCTTGGCTCACAATTGCAATGTGAATGTGAGTTTCCAAAACTGCTTTCATACAGAATCGTCCCCATTCCCTGAATTCTGGCAATGCGACGCACAGACTCGGTGAACCAACGCCACTCCAAAGAATTGATTGGGGTGAAAATATTCAGGTCAACAATTCCCGGGCTAAAATATGCCTGTTTTTATGAAGATTACCCTTATTTGCACCAATATTTTCGGTGGAAAAGCGCTCTCATGCCACCCGATGAAGAGTTTATATTCTGGCAGAACATCCCTAGTTGCATACGCAGCTGAAGAATTGCGCCCGATTGCAAAAAGTTCTCCCAGGGACGAGTCGAACGAAGATTCCTATCCATTACAGTCTTGTGCCTTACCAGCTTGGCCACCGGGAGGTGATTGGAGAATACCAAAATGTTACCGGATACGTCATATCCTCGCAATGTGGTAGTCGACTTTTTGGGCCACTTATTCCACAAAATTGGCAGATTTGTGCGAACAACTACGACTTCATAATGGAATTGCCTCTTTGCTCCGAACAACTCTAGCATTTTTCTAGCAAAGCCCTAAGTTGGCCGAGCACTTCTGTTCAACAACCTATGATGATTCAATTTGGGTAGGAATGGGCACTTTATATTCTTAAAATAGCTACGGGTTCAAGCTTAAGAATACTATGGGATCGGATACGCAAGGCCAGTCACCGTGACAGTTGGACACTTGCGATTAACGTGGCACATGAGTTCCTCGCACCCACATGAACCCGAGAAGTATGCACTCCCCAAGAAGGCTAATATGATAAAGCTTTCATGATAACGATCCACCAAAGATTTCGGAATCGGTTTTATATCATCATACGGATTTTCGCCATCTTTATGACTGTTTCGATGTGATGATCATGTGATGATGTCTATTGGTTGAGAAATTGTGGGAGTTGCTTCTTACTTATCATTCCCTTGTAAAGTTCAGCTGCTATGAAATCTGCTTCGCCGCTATTTTACTAGATCGAATGCTTGGTGCCTTATTTGTGATATCTATGGGTGTATTTCATAATACCGGTGAGGTTCTTTGGCCGTAACGTCTAGTACTCAAGAGAAGGTCTATTCGTTGATGATCCCTAAAACAAGGGGGATCGTTCAACTTATATGGATATAAGTGGTCTGGGCTACATGAGGCCTCGTACCGAGGTGAGGGGCCTGGAGGCACCATTTTCAGCCGGCATGAGGGCACGATGGCGCCTTCTTGATTCGAAATGGAGTTTGGGGACACGTCCAGATGCCTTAAGCCAACAGTTCCCAATCAATTCCAATCTGAACAATTCCAATCTGAGCGATTCCAATCAGCAATTCCAATCTGAACAATTCCCAATCAGCAATTCCAATCTGGCTTGTGTTGGGCCAAAGTGGTGTCAGAGGCGGGATCTTTCCTGTAACCCAGAACACCACGACATTGCATGTGGAAGCCACGGCGCTGCATCGGATCACATGCAGCTGGTGCCATGTCATCTGAGTCGCGGAGATAGTCGGTCGGGATTGGACACGTCTCTCTCCAGGTGGAGGTAACGATGGTTTCCCCTTTTAGCGTACGTCGCAGCTATATTTGGGATCCATCTAACCGAGGAAGGAATTCTTATCAGCATCATATTAGTTTTGAACCACTAGTATTATACTGAATAAGTTTATAAGATTTTAATTTTAATTGCGACATGTTTCCTAGTACAGCTACACAGAAAATAATGATTCTTCTTGAATAGTGCATCTGTCCATCACATTTATAATTATGTATCAGGAATTATAATTTTCCAATATAGTAAAAATTCTCGTATATCGGTTAGTGGTTTATGTACTTTTGTATTACTGCACAGAATTGTTATGTTCTTTTGTCGTTGTTTTAACGTCAAGTACTCAAGAGAGGGTGATTCGTTGATGATCCTTAAAACAAGGGGATCATCCAAACTTATATGGTAAAACTGGCCCAAGCCGCATGAGGCGGGGGCCTGATTGCGCCACTTCAGCCAACTTGGGGGCACTATGGCGCCATCCTGGGCAGAAGTGGGGTGTTGGGACAAACCAATCCCAATCTGGCTTATCCGTAGGTCAGGCGCCTGTGTTGACCGCCTAAGACTGAGGGCGCTATGTTTAGCCACTGCGCATATCTTGGTTGCCAGGACAACCAGAATCCATCAGGCGATTTATGGCTGAATTTCGATCCCCAAATATAAAAGCCCAAGTGCCTGCTAATTTCATAAGAGTGATCATACGAACCCAGGTTATGGTTTTATCAAAGATGCCTCCTAGAACTAAAGCCACCGATACAAAGGTATCTGCTAATGAAAAGAAAGTCCACACCTATCTTCACGATATCATGGCTGTGTTATTCGAGCTTGGATCACCACTGGACATTAGTCCATGGTTACTCTCTGGTTCTCCGAAAACACCCATATTTAACGCAGACCAGGAATTATCTAATTTAAAGCCTGTTGTCCTGCATCTGAGTAAGGCCCCGGTGTTGCATTTGGGTAAGGCCCCGGCGTTGCATTTGGGTAAAACCATGGCGCTGGTGCCTTTTCGTCTAGAGCCTCGGAGAGAGGCGGCCAAGAATCGGGTGCGCCTTTCTCGTGGGGTTTCGACGGTTTCCCCTTGTAATCGCAAGTCGCAGGTTAATGTCTCCATGGCTACCCATGGTGGATCTAACAGAGATAAAGTGATTATGATATAATAAAACAACCAAAAACTGGAAGAAAGAAATGGGATGTACGGAAGAAATGTGGCGGTTTAAGATTCGGTCCAATGGAAAGAGAATATTTAGATGCTTGGGGCAATAAATGATGGTCTGAGGATATGATTTAGAGAATATTATAGATTGCAATTAATTAGAATTCGGAGATATCAAATGAATTTCGGAGATACGTGTGAAATGAAGGATATGAAAGAGGTAATGGATAAACTTTTCGGATTAACGCAACAAGCGTTGGTGACATTTCACAATATAATTTCTTTTTCATTGCTATAACATAACCTTCTCTATAAAATCCAATAAACAACTTTCCCAGAAGTTGAGAATACATTTTGATGACCATTAATAAACCGACATTGTCAGGGTCGAATGGGGCCCAAGGACTTAAGAGAGATGCATTTGTTGAAGATCCGTAAAACAAAGGGGATCACCCGAGTTATATAGTAATGTCGGCCACGACTCGCGTTTCCGTATTCGGGCGAGAGCGCCTTGATCGGGCTAGTCGTGCCGAGTGGTTGACCGGATAAGCCTCCCCGGGGTGAGGGCTTATCGGTCTAGAGCCCGGAGGAAGGGAACTAGAACGTTTCGGACGAAGCACATCGAAGTGGGCACCTATGGGTAGCACACGACCCATGGTGGATCTAACAGAGAATATGAAAGAAGTAGTGGATAATTTTCCGAATATACGCAACAAGCGTTGATGACATTTCACAATATACTTTTTGCTATAACATATTTCCATCTATAAAATCCGATAAACATTCTTTACCAGAAGTTGAAGATACATTCTGATCATTAATAGACCAACATGTTAAATAGGTATTTGGACGTGATTCAAAATATTATGTTGCATAGGGTCATTTGAATCAAAAGTTAATTTAGCACTTAAATTCGTAATATTCTAACATAAAAATTTGGGTTAAGTTATCATTAGAATATTGCATAATAGATGTATAAGCAATGCGAGATGTATAAGCAATGCGACATGTATGGTCAAAAGAGTTAGTATTCCAAAATATAGATATGTCTTTATCTGATAATGCTTTTACCTTGTCTCAATCAAGTATGACACTAATGGAAGCTTGTCGTTCCCCTGGTGTGAAATTGATAGTTCCCTCAGAACATAAATTCACATGTTTATGACTGGCCATTTCTGATAATTACTAAAAACTGTTTGGATAATCACCACATCTTGCACTTTTCCAGAAGTGTGAATAGCCAGGCTGGGCTATTGGAAATACAAGGTGCAAACCGAGCTTTTGAGCCAACGCTGAACGATTTCGGCCACTTTCTCTACAAGGACAAGAGCCTCTGACTCGGTACCCTTTACCCAACGGCCACAATATAGACACCTTCCTCACTGGAGTAGCCACCACTCGCTGAACCCCGTGGGGATTGTTCTGGCCATAAGAATAATTCCAGTTGGCTCCTTGATTAATACTTTGTCAAACCGTTCCTGGTTGGTTTCCTCAACAATCCCTGTGACCCGTAACCCTACGTCAATTAGGTTCTCACGTAGTGCCATAATTGGCATCGATCAAGACTGCGGGAATTGATCAATGTCACTCTGACGAGTGTCGACGCATAGGTTTTGGACATTTAGACTATACTTTACTGAAACATCATGTACCCCAAAAGCTAGCTTTGCATTGTCTGGAAGAGACGAGTGACAGTCGCGTTTAAGCCGACAGACAAAGAGTTGAAAAGAGTGCTGGGGAGTTTCGCTCTCCTTCTTGGTTTGGATATCTGATCAGATTATTTTTGCTGTCTAGTGGTATATAAGTCTGTAGTTTTCGGAAATGCTGTTAGGGTTCGTCCGGGGGTTGTTTCCTTATGTGGCCAGGGTGACAGCTGACTCTGGAGTTAGGTAAATCTTTGTATTTTAACTAGACTAGAAAATAACTGCTTGACTGAGTTCTACGAATAGGCCTGATTTTTATAGTCGTCGGGGACCNAAATCTTTGTATTTTAACTAGACTAGAAAATAACTGCTTGACTGAGTTCTACGAAAAGGCCTGATTTTTATAGTCGTCGGGGACCTGCACTTAGTGTCCGACGTTCGCGGGTACGGGTTACCCGGTTAGGGCGCGTGAGTCGGGGCGCGTGATCTCGAGTTGGAGTTGTTCGAGGCATTCCTGTACCAGGGTCATATCCCTGACAAATGAAAATCCAGACTTCGTGGCCAAGTTGGTTAAGGCGTGGGACTGTTAATCTCAAGATCGTGAGTTCGACCCTCACCGAGGTCGCTACTTTTTGCGTAAGTTTGTCCCCTAAATAAGGCTTCTGCTTAATATGGTTGACACCACTTGAAATTTTTCATGAGCAAAGAGTAAGATGTTTGTGACTCAAGTAGTTGCAAGTGGTGGTTCAAAGAGAATTGTTTTTTGAAAAACGTAACTCTTTTAGACGGTTCGAAGGGAGTTTCGAAAAAATCGCGAAAAAGCTAAAGAGCTTTGTTCACTGTAGATTTGACCAAGCTAGTTATGATTCATTTGTACAGAACAGGTAATCTCTAAAAATCAAAAATGCAATACAATGGACAAGATAGTGCATAAAAAAAAAGAACCTGTAAGACACAATATTTTCCAGAAGTATCCATTTGAACGAACTAAAATGGTTCGAACTGGAGCAAAATTAAACAAATCAATTGTTTAAAGAAGTTCCAACCCCTTTGCACAGTATTTCCAACCAGATTGCCTTATGTTTTGAACCAACTTTTTTAAAAAAAATCGTATTCTGGGGTCAAGGATCTGGAGTTCCGCCACATATGTACTACATTTGCAAGTCTTCCAGTACCAATCTCGAGTCGAAAATTAGCTGGCATACATGTACTGGCGTATAGAAGTCACTTTCCAAAACGAGCCTAATACAGATGTTCATGTACTTAAGCAATTCCGTATCAAGAGCCCTAGAGGCAGAGAAAGATGCTCACCCTTGGATGACTAACAGGAAATTTACCCAGTTTTGCCCCGGAAACAGGGGCTTCACCTGCTTGCTTTACAGTTTACAACATTATCATCCTGTATACAACAAGATGTTTAATTTTACTGTAAGAATTGTTATGCCGCGCTGGTTTAAATACTCCTGAAAATGTTGTATCAATACTCACTGAGTCAGCTAGACGAGGCTTATTCGTTTCAAATCAAATATCCGAAAAAATTGAACAATAAGATGAAACAGCCAAACTTTTTCGATGAGGCCCTAGCAGAGCTGATCTTCGAGAAGCTTGCAGTGAAGCTACCGGATGTGGAAGAACTTATGGTTGATGGTCGAGTATTTTCATTCAGTAGCGTGGAGGAATTTGCAGTTTTAGAAGTGGTAGATATTGTGCCTTCATTTGGGAAAAGTTTGGAGCTGCCCAATTTCGAGCTGGTCTCACCTGTAGCATTTAAAGATGTAGACGAAACCAAATTACAGCTTTCAGAAGATGATTCACTGACAACACATCCATTTTTAATTTTCTCAAATTCTTTGTTTGCTTGCACTAAACGGCCATTCACTTCTCCTCCAACACTTTCGATAGAGGTCCAACTACCTGATTGGTCATTATATTTGTATTGAGAACCACTGGAGTAGTCAACAGCTATAATAGATTTTATGTCCATATCGAAAGGACCCAGTGGGTAGTCCGTAAGTCCACCGGCCCATTCGATTGTACCCGGTGGATTTGAAGGATCACCACCAGCCCAATTACCGGCAAATATACGCATTGGAGTTTGAGGAAAACCTTGAGGATTTGTTGAATCCAATGTTCTCATTATTTTTCCATCTAATGTGAAAGTGACCTTATCTTGACTGAATTCAATAGTGTAGGTGTGGTACTCGTCTACGAGAGAGGTTGGCGCATCGTGGAACTCGCCTCTGTCGTAAGTTGTAGTGTTTCCTTTGGAGAAAAAATTTGATTGCCACTGTTTTGTGTTTGCTCCGAGAATCTCGATATCGATTTCATCGAGATCATCACTCTGTAGGTAAAATGAAGAGACAATCCCCCTTCCAGGAGCAGCCTTTATGACTGCCTCTACTTTGCCAAACATCATGTAGAAGTTCGACATGATTGACGGATTATCTCCCTTCTCACTTACCCTGAATCGAACACCATCACTTGAGTAAGAAACCCCGTTGCTAACTCGTTCAGCGAAATATTTGGTTTCACTAGAAAATGTTTCCTTAATGGATGCGCCTAGTGCCTCATTAGAGTCGCAGCGTTGTTTAAGGGGATTGCACACAACTGTGGCATGTGCACTTGCTAATAACACAAAACAAAATAATAATTTCATGATCAAACTTCGTTTGAAAAAAAAATATAATGAGGCGAATCTGGCGGATTTTAAAACAAATTGTAGAAATTGTAACAATCTAATGTTGCAACAAAGGCTGTTCAAGGCTCGCGTTTTCTTGCGACGCGGTCTGGCCGCAACAATGCGCAACGCGACTGCACAACAGAGATAGAGCAGGGCAGTGTGTTGAAAAATCACTTGGGTTCCTTCGACGCGCGTTTCAGGAGTTCGCAAGAGTTCGATTGTTGAAGGTTTGGGACAGAGCGCGTGCTTCGTGCACCGCGCGTTTAGTGAGTACAAAATGCCTCTTCCAACGTCTCCTGATCGAGTCGTTGACGCCGCAGCCACTGTTTAACTATGTTATGTGGTTACCCAATCCAATCTAAAAGGAGAAGGAAGCCGTCACAGCTTAAAATAGTAATTAATTTAAAATCTACATATACAACACCAAAAGCACGAAGCAGGCGAACTTCTATTGTTCTAGATAAATGAGACTGATATTTTATTACACAACATTCTCATGCACAACATTGTTAAACTGTATGAAGCTCACAGCAGCATGTGTAGACTCAGTTTTTTCGTGCACTGTTTAAGTATACTTGAGGCGAATGAACATTCTTGGATAGGCTCTAGATAATGGGATTTCAGATTTCATTTCTTTGTCTTGTTTCATAATCAAATTGCGAACAAAAGGAGATATGGGAGATTAGGGCTCATGCTGGTATAAGCGGTTAGTTTTGTCCCGTAGTTTTCTTACCAATGTTATGAGTTTATTATATGTTCACCTTCAGTCGTTCGATCTTGGAAAGATTTGGTGATCTTTGCAGAATTTTCAATGAGTTCCTTCCTCTAAGTTTTTCGAGATGAATATGGAGAGCTTGGACTTTGAAACTTTGAAGACAATAGCGATCCTGGCTTGCTTAATGCATCATTTTGTTCCGAATCTCCTTCAATTCACTCATATCAAAAGTATGCGAGCAAGTGACCTCTCAACAAAGATAATTCCAAATCTACGAAGTATGAATTTTTCCATGCTTTCGCCGAGTATTGGATGGGTAAATCCTCGCGAAGATTTCCGAAAGCCGTTGCGAGTTTTGCGGGGTTCGTAATTCTCGAGCGGGATACTATCACCCCTAATCGAAGAAATCAAAATTTTAGACAAACAGTTTCCGCATCATGCTTTCTCAAATTTTTGTGAACTCAAGATCAAGAAAAAATGGATGAGCTGATCTTCTTCCGACAAATCACCACGTTCGTAGGCGGCGAAGCGGGTGTTTTGTAGCAGCATACGCGCAATAATTTCTGGTATATTAGGATGATGCGGAAAACCTGGGGCACTTTTGAGACTAGGACGAGAATATAAAGCCCAGAGAAGCCCTTCATATTTCGGTTGAAAAGAATTGAGAAGAGTTATGTTTCTCTCAAAAGTCCTATTTATTTTGGGTGTTGCTCTTACACTGTTGGGGGAGCTCACCCTAAATTGTGACACCTCCTCCCTTTCCAAATTGGTGGAGCTGACGGAGAACAGAGAGATCTTCTCGCAATTGCTTTACTCGGATAACGCATTCTATGACGAAAAAAAAAATACACTAGGTACATTAGACTTCGTGGAATCACATCTGTACCAGAGACAACCCTATGTCGCAAACGGATACTTCGGCGCCAGAATCCCCAATTTGGGACACGGATTCGCCAATGATACTTTGTCTTCATTGCCACAGGCCAACAATGAAGACTTGTCGAACGGATGGCCTTTGTTCAATGAAAGATACGCAGGTGCTTTTGCTGCAGGCTTTTATGACTTACAAAAGTCAACCAATGGAAGTAACTTTCCATGGTTAAATCAATATGGATGGGACAGCGTTATTTCTGCGATTCCGCAATGGACATTCTTAGGTTTAGCTTTGGGTGACAAGGCTTTGGACCCGTCATCTTCACCAGCCACTTGGGGATCAATAAGCAACTATACTCAGAACTTATCAATGGAAACGGGTGTTGTTTCTACTCAGTATACGTGGCTCAACAAGGTTAATGTTAGGTATGACGTATCCGCTAATAAGAAAGATGTAAACTTGGGCCTGGTCAAAGTGACAATCGAGAACCCTACAGATACACCAGTCACCATCACAGTCACGGATCGCTTGGATTTCAAAACATCTAGAAGATGTAATCTTAGAAACATAAAACAGACTGATAAAGGTTTATTGATGTCTTTTAGCCCCTCAGGTCTCAGTGATGTATTTGGAGCCGTTTATTCTGAACTTTCTTTTCAAGGAGAAGAAGTTGTTTCTGACAAATATGGCGAAGATGGTGATTCAATTGAGCGAAGTGTAACATTTTTAATCTCACCCGAAAAATTCATCACTGTGTCAAAGTTAGTTGGTGTTGTGACCACGGACTTAGATGTCTCAGCATTTAAACTGGAGGATGACGTCATACTGGCTGCTCTGAAATTTGTGGAAAGCAGTAATTATGAAGCTTTGCTCGAAAGCAACAAGAAGGGTTGGTCAAAATCTTTACTGAATTCTCTCTTCGTGACATTTCCTGACAGCCGCTTGTTGACATTGGCTTCTAGAGCTTCGATTTATCACCTCAATGCAAATATGCGTGAGGGCGCCGAGGGTCTTACATCTGCATTAGGTGTTTCTGGATTATCCTCAGACTCCTATGCTGGACAGGTGTTTTGGGACACTGACCTTTGGATGCTGATCGGAATTATGCCATTTAATCCCGAGGTGTCCAAGAGTTTGTTGCATTACAGACTTGAGACAAGGAATCAAGCCAAAAACAATATACAGTCTCCCCTGCGCCCAAAGGACACGTTCAAAGGAGCTATTTATCCTTGGACAAGTGGTAGGTTTGGAAACTGTACTGCCACCGGGCCATGCTTCGATTATGAGTATCACATTAGTTCTGCTGTGGCACTCTCAGCTTTCAAGTTGTACTTGAGTGGTTCAGTAGATGATGCTTTTCTTGAAGAGAAAATTTTTCCGATCATCTATGACGCCGCAACACTCTTTTCAAGCTATGTGGAATACAACGAAACGTTGGCCAAATATGTGACTCGCAATCTTACTGATCCTGACGAGTTTGCTAATCATGTCAACAATGCAGCATATACAAATTCAGCTATTTCTGCCACTATGTCATGGATAGAAGCTGTTTCCAGGCATCTTGGAAAGACTATCCCTGAGGAGTTTCTGCAAATCAAGGGTAATATGCACATACCTGTTTCGACAGCGAATTCAAACATTGTGCTCGAATACAGTGGTATGGATTCCAATATTAGAGTTAAGCAGGCGGATGTAATCATGATTACTTATCCACTCGAGAATGAACTCATTTTACCCGAGCAAGCAGTGGCGAATTTGGAGTATTACGCAATGAAACAGGTTAGTACAGGTCCAGCAATGACATATCCTATCTTCTCTATCGTCAGCTCAGCTCTTAGTGATCAAGGCTGCTCATCAGAGTCTTACTTGATGAAATCAGTTCAGCCTTTTTTGCGGGGCCCATTTGCCCAGTTCTCTGAACAAAACAATGATAATTTCTTGACAAATCAAGAAACTCATCCTGCTTTCCCATTTTTGACGGCACATGGAGGATTTTTACAACTTATTATTCTGGGAGTTCTTGGTGTCCGCTACACTTTTGAGATTGAGGAGAGTGTTATTGTCAGATATTTGGAATTTGATGCAAAAAAATTGTCCCTTTTTCCACAAGGGTTGAGTGTTAAAGGGTTAAAATACCTTAATCATACGTTGGACATCACTTTGAACCTGTCTGAATTTATCATTGAAAATCATGGTTTAGTGGATGGCTTAAACAGTTATATCGATGAGTTCAAGGTTGTTTTCAAGAGAAAGAACGATGAGAAAGACACAAAGAAATTATCTAAGAACAGTAAGGTCTCATTTGATGTCAGGCTGTTGAAAAAAGCTAATCCCCAAAGTCTCACAGAGTGCGGTTTGGCTCGGTTTGGCAACATTTCAAGTGGAGCATTTGGAGATGTTGTTGATCTGATGCATGATGGTGATAATAACACTTATTGGCAAGCCGCATGCAGAGATAAAGCAAGGATTTTTATAGATTTGATGCTGGAACATGATCTTTCAAAGGGCTACATCAATTGGGGCAACAAGCCTCCTCAAGAACTTCGGATTTTTGTGGAAGATGACTTTACCGAAGATAATTCCCTCCAAATTCACGAAGGATATGTCTCAAATATATCGGACATCGAACAACCTGAGATCAATACCTTGAAGGATTTGAAATGGGCCAATGAACAAATTATTAAGTTCAAGCAAGTGAGCGCAGAAGCCGTAACTGCTTCAGAGGCAGAAGACAATGATTCAAGCGTGCGTTTACAAAAAACCCACAATGTGACAAGTTTTGATTTTCCCCCACTGACAAAATCGAGATTTGTCTTGGTTGAATTTGAGGGCACCCACGATGACTCACAAAGTGGAGCAAAGGTTTACGATGTCTCGTTTATGTGAATTGCTTCGAACCTTTGAATAAGATTTTGCTCAACTAGATTTTATAACGAAAATAATTTTAATGAAGAAGGGGGATGCTTTCGAAAGCTTCACAATTCGATTTCATCGGCTCTTATGACACAGATCATCAAGATGAATGCAATCACATCACAATCTTCTTGGAAAATATTCTAAGTAGCTCACCAAAAAGGTTCAAAGCATACCAATTTTCGAACCAGGACGACACAGTTGACACATTTAATCATCTTTTGCAAGTACGTGTGTTACTCTGCCTTTTGACCTACCCAAGACTAGCCGTCTTCCCTCCATTTACTGATGTTGAAGCCGGCTTCATCAATAAAAGTACAGTTTTTAGTAAAGTTGAACACTCTTTTGCCCATTCATACCCATTGATACCGTTGCGGCTTGATGTCTTCCAGATTACTTCTTAGTTACAAGTTCGAGATTCGCTTGATACTTAAGTAGCACAAATTAGTTACAAACCTATGCAATTTCGCGGCTCTGGCCTTGATTTTATTGAAAGTTGTCGAACTCCCATCTGGCATAGATTGCAAAGTTACCGTAGCATCGGCCTCAACCAATTCTTGCAAGTGACTTCTGCTCTTTTGTCATAAAAGGCTAACGCCCTCGTTTTTTTCGGGGCTTTCTCTTCCGCCTGTTCCACCATGCATACCCTCTTATTCCATTTTCTTTTCCAAGTGAAATTTGATGTCATACTCTCGCTGGCGGATATGATGAATGACTTATCTCCATGACTTGTACCAAACCTCTTTTTTGAAGTCCTTCGTGTAGGAATATTGCATTGGCCCGTCTTACCTAATGCTTTACTCAAGAAATTAAGAATTCTCATCAGTAAAAGTTTGATCATCAGTGTCGTAAACCAGGGACCTTTCACATCCCTCACATTCCTTTGTTCGCTCTTGTTGTAATCCAGAAGCTCAAAACGTTTTCCCTGCCCGTAATGCTTCGAAATGAGTTCGATGAGTTTCAGGATACATAAGATGCTGTTCGTGCATCAATAAATCTATCGAATTTTACTTGAGCCCGGAATTTCAATTTACAAAACCAACCACTTAGTACACTACAGTAGTTCAAAATGATTCCAAGAGTAACTAGTGCAAGTTAACCATGGACATTGAAGCTTGCATAATTTCTTACATACTTCTTTGCTTGGTAATAAAACTAAGATTACATAATCCCTTAAATCTTGTTGTAAACCGGATACCAGGGAAACCAGATCAATCCCATTCGTTTTGACCCTTAATTGATATTGAAGTTAGTTTGAAAACAGGGAGTTTTTAGATATTGAGCCTAAGAAAGTTGCTAGCTTAGGCAGATGTGATCTTAGTATGAAAGCAATACATAGGTAAACGTCCGAATTGACTATTTTAAAATGAGATGAAGATTTGCTTGAAACACGTCTTTCATTTGAAACAT
The DNA here is from genome assembly GCA_002370295.1 of Metschnikowia bowlesiae. Lineage (NCBI taxonomy): Eukaryota > Fungi > Ascomycota > Pichiomycetes > Serinales > Metschnikowiaceae > Metschnikowia > Metschnikowia bowlesiae. The sequence goes on along the minus strand of NLAK01000107.1, from coordinate 7,624 downwards.
TGTGCGAAGGTTCGCGAACATATTCGAACTAATTGGTATGCTTGATTCTGCTAATTTGATTTGGAATATTTTTGCAAATCAGCTTGAATCGTTTATCCCGTTCATTTGAATCGTTTTGCATTATTGGCTTGCATCGTTGTCTTTTTGTCACGAAATCTTTGCTAGAGTTTTTAGTACGTTCCGCGTCTAACTGTGCATCGCACGGTAGCACACTAAGGTCTGACATTTTTCTTCTTGGTTCGAAATATTTGAAACACTGCAGCTGTCGCTCACTAAACTTCAATTATTCAAAACCTCAAACTCTTCAACTGCATAAAACCACTGCATTGAATTCGTAGTATGCACGAATACAGGTTCGCCGATCACAATTCGAAAGAGCGCCTCGCAAAGCTTGTTCTTACCTCCCGATTGAACCCATGTTCTGACGACGGCACATACCTACTTGAGGAGCTGAGGTAATGAAGGCTTACTAATAGCAGACCTAAAAGAAGTACTTCTCGAATAACGTGTGGAACCAAGTACAGATGCTTACTGGTGCTTAGGAAACCAAGTTCCACTCTTCGCTCCATGCTGTCCTATTTGCAACAACTTGTTAGGTGTTGTGGGTATTGGTTTGCTTGATTTTGCTAGTGTTCTTTGATTCTTTTTGCCGCTTTGATTTCGTCCACTCTGTATTCTTGGTTCAAAGTATTTTGCCTCAACGGCTCGAGTAGTTTTGAGAGACACCGCACCTATACGTTCAAACTTTGTGAGTGATTGCATCATTGTGTTTATGATGTTGCTCCTGTAACTATTGCGTCATTCTCAACTAAGGCAAACTTGGCTTTAATCCTCTCTCGATATAAATTTTACAATCTTTAAAACATCATAAGTTTAAATCTATAAAATTCGTAAACCAACAACTCAGGTGTGTACCAAGTAGTTCATCAGCACCGGCATTCCGCTGGACAATTCCAACTTTTCAACCAGAGGAAAATTTGCCAACAAAGTGCGCACTGCGTAAAGGCGCTCTCCAGTCAAAAGCTTATCGTTAATGTATAAACCTCTAATCCTATGAGTCATGAAGCTCAACTTTTTCAAAATGTCGCAAGCAATGGTAGTGACAGTGAGAAATTCGTGCGATTCCGCCAAGTCGTTGAACTGCACACTTTCGCCAGTGCGCGTTATTGTGGAGTCGAAATAGAAATATGTGTTGAGGAGCCTGCCGCATTTCTGGTACGTATTTTGCAATTCATTGAAATAGTCGATGCATTCACTGAGAAACTGCTGCACAAAATCCACTCCATTGAAAAACATGAAAATGATTTGACCGAGAAACATGCCCGTGCGAGGATTAGCAAAACCATCCAAAGTTAAATGGGTAACGAGATCCTTGAAGGAGTCTAAGTAAACCAGGGTTTCGTTTTTAGGAATTTCATTCTGTTCCTGTAACTCTTGTAAAGCTGTTTCAACTTGTGTGACTGTTCCATTGGTGACAATCAAGACGTCGTAGTCTGAGATTGGGACACACGTGTATTTTTGAATCATGTTATTTCTTTTTTCAAAGCAGCTATAATTTTAGCAAAATATTTTTTGAGACGGCAGGTAGGTGTCAAATTTGGGGTTTCGGAATTTAATGTGGCGAAAAACTATTGGCGCGAATTATTTATTGGCCTGAGATAAGAGATAAGCAAAAGCCTTTTATACTTTCTGCCCACGAACGGCGTTTTGCGGTTGGCCTTTTTTGTATAAATACCCCATGTTTTTTCCCCAGCATTGGCTGCATTTTTGTGGGCAGGTGGCATATTGCGGGCCGCGAAAAGCGGCAATGCGCCGAAACGCAGCAATTTTTGTGGGGAATACTGTATACTCATGATATTGTGGAAAGTGCCGCATGAGAAGCTGCGAGTTCGGCCTCCTTTTCATTTTCTGATTCGAGTACAATACGTGAGAGCTGACCGAGTAAGAAGCATGTCCGGGAAGGTTTTTAAGGGTGGTTCTGGGATTGCTCAACATTATAATTCTTTGCATTACTAGTATAAACTAAAAGAGTTTTCATTATTTGGGCGCAGTTGTAATTGAATTCGCAAGGTACTATGCTTAAGCGTGGCAATATGGTTTGCAACCCCGCTCTTCTCAAATATCTTGGCGCAAAAGTTAGTCTGAGGCTGGTTCGGACCACTGCGTCCTCTTGTAAATGCCGAAATTTCTTGAATTCAGAATTAAAGTAATAAACCTTACATTGATTATTGGGGTTTAGCTAAATTTCGCTCTTAAGTAATCAGCAACGGGTCTTAATAACCACTATTTGATAACCCAACGAGATGAACACCATAATTGGCATTGTCTAGTTGGTTTTTTTACCAATTATTGAATCAGTGCCTTCCATACCTGCTGGTGCAGTGGGTAGCAATACCTTGTCACTCGCTGAATGGCAGGCATTCGCTTTTGTTCCATCAACTTCAATTATCTCTGATAGTTCCAGTCATCTTCCATCCAAAGTGTCATTATTGATCCGTGAAACAGCCACAGGACGATCTAGTCTGTCCGAGTTCCGAGTTTCGTCTGGGGCAGTAACTTCTGCAATATAGGCAGAACTGTTGCTGTTCTCAGGGTCTCCACTATTGTCATAATTTGGAGGAGTTTCTGGAATCAAGCTATTCAACGTTATGCGCTCTTCTGTAGATGCGTCACTGTAAGCGTTATAGCTGAATTTGTCATGATCATAATTCGCCTCTCTGTCATGCAAGCACCAAAAATCAGGCGGGAAGTCGTTTTCTCTTTCGGATAGATCATTTTCATCATCTACCTCTGATCTTTCCAACAATATATCACCATTGAATTTATTGTATGCTGGGGGAGCAGGACCATCTCCTTCCAAAGGCGCAAATCCCCATTTCTTAACGTTTCCCTCAATAAACACATAACCAAGCTGACCAATATTAACATGTACTGAACATAAGTTATTAGCGCCTATTATGGGAAATATCTGACCATTTTCCGGTAGTCTGTAGTTTTTAATGTGGCCTCCAATCTTCAGCTCGCTCACTTTCTTTCCATTCCTGGTGAAGAAGACGGTTCCCGAGCGAACTCTGTAGCCAACTCCGACCACATCTCCTTCGATCAACTGAGGAAACGGTGATTCATTCTGAAAAGGAAATGGCTGGTTAAAACGTCTGTATCCGGTACTATCGTAGGAAATTGATTGGGCATGTCTCCCAGGTAACCTAAACCAAGGGTATGGCTTTGGCCCTAGGCCAATAGATATTGTGGTCTCTGCAGGGTTGGGAAGGGAGAATATTTTGCTCTCGAAGTAATACACGTCATTGACCAGCGGTATTGGCAAATTTGTTTGTGTAGAGCACTCGAATTTCTTGAAGAAATTTAGCTCAAACTTTTGCACTATGAGAAGATCAGTATTGCTGAGCATTCCATCTTTGACAAACTCCCATGCCTTGACTCCCCTCTCTTGAATACTCAAGCTTTGCGATAGTGCGAGCGCGCCTCTTAGATAAGGATTTGTGGCGATGTAGTCTTTAGCCTGGAAGAATATTTCTTGCTCATCCAGATTAAGCTCCAAGTATGCCTGATTGTCCTCTTGTCTGCTCAAATCGTCTTCGGAAATACGTCTATGGAAGGCAAACGCACAGTAAAGCGCAGCAGACGAAACAACTATACCAAGAATAGTGAGCACCATGATAAACATGACATACATAACGTCACTGGAAATTTCCAGGTCAAAACGAGACTCACCTTTCATTTCCATTATGGGTGAGCACTCGGACCTTTTGAGATAGGTTACCAAGCCTAGAGGGAAGCTTAATTTGTGAGAGAACATGTAGCCTGGTCGTGTGAAACTAAGCAAAGGGTGAGATCACTTAGTAAAATGTACTATGCACGACAACGATGTACTGCATATTAGAGAAGAACTGTCATAATCTTCTAATTTCAGGAAACTAGTCTGACGAGGAATTTTCTTGGCTGCTCATCAAAGTTATGTGTAGCTGTTACCCTGAAATAGCTGGATAGTATTTTGCGTTAATCTGCTCACCCTCACCTACAGTGTTTTCCAAAACTATTCCAACCAGCGCGCCATAGTGCTTCGAATCACACTAGCAATATTGAACAAACCAATACGTCAAGAAGATCCTTACCCCTTTGAACAGTGAATGGCCGAATACTTAACGCCTAGGTTGATTGGGCTTCAATTTTTTGAAAACTTAATCTGGAGTACTGCCTTTGATGTACTACATTTGAGTGTCTTGCAGTACAAGTGTCAAAACGGACGGTGTGTAATGGTTTCCGCGTTATTCTCTATACAACAGCTCCCGGTTTAAGAACATTTCAAGATTAGTTTTTTTGTTTGATAGGGCAATTTGAATCGATTTGCCGTTCTGGTTTTACTACTTTGAATGTTATGGCTTCAAGACTAGCGTGCTTTTATGCACTGCGCTTGATGAGATACCTTTACAATTCTTATTCTTACACCTCATGATTGAGCTGATGTCCTGGCGACGGAACAGCCCTAATTGAGGGGCTGTGTTAACGAGCACCCATTCCAGTACAAAAAGAGGGGACTTTTGCACAAGCTTAGAATAGTAATCAAGATTAAGATGATGGTGGGACTTACTAATATGTCTACCGATACCAGACCCACAAGAATCACCTCTTGAGTAAGTTCAAGCACTGAACACTCGAACCGGCATAACCAAATATAATGTTCACACGTGATAAGAAGATTCCATAGGTTCTACCTTCGTCTTCGGAGCATTGTGAGAAACAGTATGTGTTATGGTGCAATCTGGAGACGGAGATACACTCTTGACATTGAAACCCTGTATTTTAGCGACTCCTGAGGGAACCAAAACCCCGCGCGGAATTTGAGCGGAATTCGGGCGTGTTCGCGCTAATCAACGGCCCGGTAGATAAGATTAGACGAACTAAATAAAGCGTGCGTGAGTCCACTTGTTTAGTCATGTGCACATGATCACAATACTTGTTTTCGTTCTTATTTTCTTCCTTGGGCTTCTTTGGAGCCAGAAAGTGTTGAATAACTTCAAGAGCAATAATCGCTTCGATGATAGAGTGAGTGCCGTCGACTCCGAGTTTCGCTGGGATACATGCGAGCCTAAATACATCAGACCCTTCAAGGGGAAAAAGAACTTCAATCCTTCACTTGGTATCAGAAATATCGCCAAAGACCGTAATGAGTTACTATTGATCGAAAAAACTTACCTTGAAAATACCAAACTCCGTTGCGAGTACATGGAGAAATTTTTTCACAAGATGATGTTTTGCAACGAGAGCAAGCGGTCACAGGAGGCACTCAAAGAATTTTACAGCACCGCAACGCATTTCTTGTGCAAAAGATACCCCCAATATTTTAAAATTGACCATAAAAAAAACGTGGTCTTCAACCTAATTAACAACGACTCCTTCCCCTTGGTTGGTGACAGCTGCGAACCTTCATACCTTTTGAAGGTGCTCACCAGAAACATCGAAGAGGATGTTTTGATAATGCTCAAAGATGACCCCAGTAACCCGGATGAAGAGTACATGCTAAGAGCCTCAATTACGGGCTCCCCAGCTGGATTTGATCCCTCTTTAAATTTCAACAAGCCCATTTCCTTCATCCACAACCCTGTACCTCAATACCATGCACGCCTTGAAACCCCTATGCACCGGTTCTTCAACAAGCTTGAGCCCAAAGACTTGTGGGTGCGTACGAATTGGTCCATCCAAACAAATAACGTCTTATTCAAGATCGAAGATCACCATGCAAGAGAAGGCGATGTGCTCGAAAAACTTAGTGTCAGTGATATAGACTTTGAGAATGCTTGCTTCATGAGATGCGAGCGTCAAATTCTTACTAGACTTCCGAAATCAAGAGCCAACATTATGTTGGTCCGGACGTATTTGTTCCCCTTGAAAAGTATCAAAGCTGAGGGCCTTGGACCTGAGCTCGCCTATGCCGTTGAGTCTCTTCCTGATGACTTAGCGTTCTACAAAAGAAGACAGGTCTGGGGTGACGCCGTTTGCCAGTACCTTCGCTCCAATTGAAGTTGCTTATTTAATTTAAACACTGATTTTTCACAATCTACTGCAAATTGACATAATTGCCTGGGAACACACCCACTTCCCCAGTAGCTGCATGTTTTCCTGACCACCAGTCTTCATCAACAAATTCGATTTCGACTATCAAGTCACCTTCTTTGAACCCAATCTCGTTATCCTCTTCCTTCTCATAGTCGTAATCGGCGATTGCGCTCCTGCCTGAAGAGCTGGAGGGTTGAGCACCGTTACTAATAGGCTCTTTCTCACTTTCAGAGACATTTCCAGAGTCATTGATAGTCACATAGGAGCCAGGAAAGACTCCGGTTTCACCAGTTCGTGAATTTGTACCTGACCACCACTCTTCATCAACGAATTCTATGTTTACAATCTTATCACCCTCTTCGAAAGCCACTTCGTTGTCTTCGTCCTTCTCGTAATCATATTGGGCGACAGCGGTAATACTTTCTTCACCGCGTGGTTCCTCGTTGTTTGTGGTTGCCTCAATTGGTGCCACAGCGGGTTCTTCTCTGCCAGGTAAAGGTGGCAAGTTTCGAGCAGGCAAAGTTGGCGCGGGTGCGGTGACGGAATCATCTTTTTCTTCCTCCTCTTCTTCCTCTGTAGTCACTCCAGTGTTTCCATTCAGAGGGGAAGAAAAAGCTGGCGCTCTTGAATCCGAAGCTTCCAGAACCTTTGTGGACTCAGAGGCTTGCAAATCTTCTTCATATTCCGACACTTTCTTTTCGGTGGGTAGTGGTTGTACATCTCTCTTCGGAGCCATAGGCGCTTCCTCCTCTTCATCGCTCTGGGAGTCGATTGTAGCGGTAGACAATTTCTCCAGAACTTCGGTCTCGGCTGAGTCGCTAGTAGTAGGCTCAACCTTGTATTGTCCTCTCTTTTGAGCCCAAGCTTGGGCAGGTGTTAATCCATTTTCATTTCCGTGAACCTTATAAACACCTTCTGGTGCATCGTTCTTGAGAGGTTTTTCAAGGACATGTGGCTTGGATCCATAAGACGGCTTTGAGCCAAAAGCTGGAACTTCCGATGTAGACTTGGCAGGTGCGTAGCGATGAGCAACAGAATTGGCTACTTTCGGCTTTGGCAAAGAAGTGATTCTACCATCACTGTTGGACTCGTATACAGACTTTCTGTCACTCAAGCTTTTGGGAGGCTGTGTAGGGCTTTTTGGTTTCGCAATGGACTCCACTTTTGGTGCAGATGAAGTCGTATCGGATTTTTGGCTGCGCAACTGCTCGATGTCCACTTTAGTAGGCTGGTAAGCAGAAGGTTCATACTTTAACGGATCCTTTTCAAAGTCGAGTTCCTCTATCTCTTTCTCATCGCCCCATCCATCATCTTGTGAGGCGAGTGATGGCTTAGAAGCGATAGGTTTTGCGCCACAGGTAGGTTTTGCACCGAAGGTAGGTTTTGCGCCAAAGGTGGGTTTTGCACCAAAGGAGGGTTTTGCACCAAAGGAGGGTTTTGCGCCAAAGGAGGGTTTTGCGCCAAAGGAGGGTTTTGCGCCAAAGGTAGGTTTTGGACTAGAATTACCCTCTCCCGAATTCGTTTGAAGGGGCTCGTTTGATTTGGGTCT
>NLAK01000110.1:0-45765 GCA_002370295.1 Metschnikowia bowlesiae | reverse complement strand
GGGGGTAACGATGATTTCCCCTAGTAGCGTACGTCGCAGGTAAATTTGGTATCCATGGGTAGCGCGCTACCCATGGTGGATCTAACAAATAGTATTTAAACGATTTGTCAAGTATACTGCTCTATAACCTTCTTTAATATAAAGTATAGTTAAGTTTCACCTGTACCAACACCATAAAATCATAAGCTTTCATAAGGATAATCACATGATAACAATAATTTGGAATATGCGGTAACTCAACGCTCGTATGGTTTCGCATGCAAGGTCGTATGGTTTCGCATGCAAGGTCGTATGGTTTCGCATCCAAGGTCGTATGGTTTCGCATGCAAGGCGGGAAATTCACCCGCCTTGCATTAAATAACCAGACTTGCACCGGGATTGGCAAACTAATCCATCTGGAGAGCTTGCAGCACCAATCAGGAACGGAGGTCAGCGCTATCAACGCATGGGCCTATGCTTCCTCTCCAGCTCATAAGAACAGGAGGGTAAGCTTGACCAATTACCCTCATTCTGCACTTGGGGACTTACTCAAATACTTGCATAAGCGTCCTTGGTCCGTGTTTCAAGACGGGTGAAAAGAGCAAGATGTGGTCAAGTAACACCGTAGTATTTTGAATTATCTCCCCCTTTCCCTTCCCTTTCACCAATTCCACGTACTATCTCACTCTCTTTTCAAAGTGATTAAAAAGTCATGTCCGTGATTGAGAGGTTCACTACGTCCAGGTGGCGGACTTTTTGGAAGAGAAGCTTATGAGTAACGACCTTAGCTACTCTTCCATTAATCAGGAGGAGACAAGACGGACTGGGAGTCGATAGGAACTAGGACGAGAAGTGGAGTCTAGAGGCGCTGCGCCGGCCATCTGCCTTCGAGGCTCAGCCGTGGACCCCAGTTGTTGCTTCGGGTTTTCCGCCCTCAGACGATGCCGTTTTCGTCGAAGTGCTGCATGCCATCCGCCGAAGTGCTGCATGCCATCCGTCGAAGTGCTGCATGCCATCCGTCGAAGTGCTGGAAGGTGCCAACGCCATGACGCCGACCGAATCGCAGCACCACGGTCCCATATTATACAGCCCTAACATTATTCCCATTAGAGAAACACGAAAGTATAGTCCAAAACAAAACCTAACCCGGGCTCCGGTACGAGCAAATGACGAAAAGAAACCTAAAGTGTTAGATCCACCATTGGTAGTGCGCCACTCATCGATACACAATTGGCCTGCGGCGTGCAACCACAATATAGCCGTCGGTACCCCACCTGGGCGTGTCCAATCCCGACCGACGATCCCCGAGACTCGGGCCAAACGGGTCCAGCTGCACCTTGTCATGTCCATGTGGTACCCCACTTCAACCGAAGATGGGCCATCGTGCCCCACGCCGGCTGAAGGTGGTCCAATCAGGCCCCGCCGCGCCATGGCCACTTTTGCTCTAGAGTCAGAATGGTCCCTTTTCAGGGTTCATCAACGATACACCTTCTTAGTACTTGAAGTTAACAACGAACGTGACATGAATCATGCTTCACATAACTAGTATAGTTAACCGAATCACCAGTTGACCGAATCATCAGTGACCGAATCATCAGTGACCGAATCATCAGTGACCGAATCATCAGTGACCGAATCATCAGTTAACAAATCAGTGACCGAATCATCAGTTAACAAATCAGTGACCGAATCGACAGTTAATCTGAATGATATAAGCACGTGTCTGGTTCGAGTAACATGTAAGGACTCAAGAGAAAGTATTTGTTGATGACCGGTAAAACAAGGGGAACGCCCGAGCTTTATAGAAATGTCTACGCCACCGTATTCGGGCGATAAGGCCCTAATCGGGCTAGTCGTGCCGAGCGGTCGACTGGATAAACCTCATCGAGATAGGGGCTTGACGGTCTAGAGGGAGGAAGCGAAGCTGTCATGCTGCATACCCCGTGTCGGGGTGTACTGGTGAAGCTTGAGTATGACGCTTGAGTATGAAGCTTGAGTCCTGGGTTGCATCCTGTTGGTTGGTTCGAAGGTGCGAGCTTTATGACACTGGGCATCAAACCTCTACAGCCTGTAAAAGTGTCCAGGGTGGAGGGTGGAAGGGGCAGGTTGAGTGAAGGTGGTGGCATTTAGCTAGTGTGCAGTCGGAATGGGCCGGCGGGGTGTTGCAAAGCGTTTGCTGAAGCCTCTGCGTCAAAGGCCCGGTTGTCTTGTGGAGTGTAATTATCTGTTCACTCTGATGGGCGAGACTCGAACTCATCTCGAACCCACCGAAATCTCGGAGGTCAAATGATCTAGAATAGTAGTAGATCTAGGAAAGCGTGCCTCTCGGATGGTTACACTTTTTTCCTTGCAAAAAGGGATCACACAACTATTGCAAAGCATTGGGTCAACCACTTTCAAGCATGGTGGAAGGGCTAACCCTCTTTCTATTGGGAAAATCGGGGCGTATCACGTGACACGATGGTGGGGGACTCTGATAATTTTCTCAGTGTTCGCTATTCACTGTCACCATACGCTGTTTGTATTATTGTTGATGCTCGTTTGTTTTTTGTATAGGGACAATTCAGGTGTGGGCAAATCATCATAGTTAGATCCCGCCATGGGAGTGCGCTACCCATATAACAGACGTGTGATGTGCGGCTGATAGCGGAAGCTTTGGTCTCGCACATGAAGGGACGGTCCACCTTCGTGACGAGGTCGTGGTCCGTCGGATGCAGTCCCGCCGAACATACCCTTTCCGGCTCAAACCAATCTTATCGGGACCTTCCAGATGGTAAGACCAACAAGCGATAGATAGACGGCTCTATAGACCTCGATAGATAGACCTCGATCGATAGACCTCGATAGATAGATCTCGATAAATACGGCCCGATAGAGACTGGGCAGTCTGTCGCTGGATGAGCCATTTTCTGATGGCACTGAAAATGCCCAAGTCTAGAGCAGAGGGGAAATTCCGCTGTGCCCACCAAATTCAATAATAGAAAGCACCCACTCCATCTTCCTTGAACTTGTTCTTGGCGGGCTGGGCCATTATTGTGTTCTCTTCACTTGCAGATTAAGATTGGACCACTGGAGCCGCATATTCCAGGTGTCCAATGGGTACACGGTGAACTGAGACGACACACCGCATAGGCCGCCGTCCCAGTAATTAGAAATTCGACAAAGATCCTTGGACACTCCTTCGACGGCCTCAAAAGATCCAAAATTCATGGCAGAGGAAACACTTTGAGCACATTGAGTCAGAACATTCAATTCCAGTCCGAAGTCATTTTGGAAATTGAATACAAGCAGAAGAATTTGACGCTCGACTCAAACGTGGCGGTTATGGCTTTGCATGTTAATGATGTCATTGAGAGAACAGGGCTATGTTGTTGCTCCCTTGCCGTCCTCAGCGGTGAAGGAGATCCAATTGAGACCCATGCCACCAATGATCGAGCCGCTAGTTATCATGCCAAAAATTCAGTGCCCTAAGAGGCATTGTCTCGTCAGAACTGGGACCTCGGATCGCCCATTCTCTGCACTCACAACTAGACATTTAGACGTTCTCAACTAGACATTTAGACGTTCTCAACTAGACATTTAGACTTTCTCAACTAGACATTTAGACGTTCTCAACTAGACATTTAGACGTTCTCAACTAGACATTTAGACGTTCACAACTGGAATGAAAGCCCTAGCCTGGCTTCACATAATCTGTAACATGAACCCCCCTTTCCGTATAAGGCTGGTTTAGGCGCCCCAAAGCTGCGCCAACTTTTCCCATAAATGGTCACACGGGCTCATAGACACATGTCGCACGTCTCATTGGCGCACATAAGCGTGTGCTCATACTGGAGATACCCTAAATGGTGGGCGCTTTTCAGACCATGAAGCCGCCTCATAGACCCCTTCAGAGGATCGTGCTTGGCCACCCTTTCATAAAAGTCCCGCGTGGTCTCCACCCACGCGAGCCGGTGGTCATACTTGATCTCGGCGGGACACTGCATGTCCATCTGGAGAAGCGTTTTCATCACATTCGCCTCAATTCTCTCCTGCGCCTGCTGCTTCATATCCTCATAGAAAAACACCTTGGGGGACGGGATGTGGGCGGCGCACGTGCCGTTGAAGATGAATGCATAGGTATTGGCCAATCGCATGGCTAGCGACTCCGCCGACATGGGCTCCTCGAGCCCGAGCACTATTTGCCGCCGCTTTTGGATATCCGAGTGCCTGATTTTGCGCCGGAGAAGGTTGCAGTAGCTGTCGTACTGAGCCCTTGTATCGCCGTAGAAATGCCGGAGCCTGAAGAGGTGCCTGTATGCAGACAAGAGCTGCTTTCTCTGCAGGAGGCCCAAGAGACTGTTCTGGGTAAGATGGTGAGTGGGGCGGCTGACCATGAGCCGAGGCCCCACGCCGGTGTGGATCAAGCTCATAGCGAAGGTGTAGGGCCTCAGAGTCAGCTCCGGTGTGGCGCACGTGCGCGCACCGCCCGCTAGTCATGTGACCGGCTCTTCGGGTGTCCCCCAGCGGTTAGTGTACCATTTGGCGGGAGTGTCAGAGGCTGTGGATTCGAGCGCTCGAGAAAACATCCCCGTTTCAGCTATCCTTGCGGGTTCAGGGGCTCTGCGTACAAGGTACAGGATATGTGGTGCAGCTTTCTGCTTGAGCCATATATAAATGGCTGCAACCCGCACTTGGCCCCCCCATGACCAACAAGCTTTTTTTACAGCACGGACCAGACTTCTTCGGGCTCGAGTACTTTGTGGTGTTCAAGCCAAATTTCGAAAGTGGTCTCAATTTCAATGATCTTGCCAAGACCCTGCCTTCCATCTCGCCGGCCGAGGCCCTGGGGTGTATGGAAGGTAAAGCTGCTACACCAGGCTGTGGTTATGGGGACACCGGCCTGGCTGGGAGTGGTGTCGAGGCAGAAAGCCCCTTCCTTTGTGGAAATGAGGGAGCCAATCTCAGGGGAGCTAATATTAACGAACTGGCCAATGAAACTGTGAATGAAACTGTTAACGAAACTGTGAATGTTACTGTCAATGAAATGGTCTGCGACGCAGCTGCTGAAAATTTCCATGAACCTGCAAAAGATTTCTTTTGTAAACCGAACCTTAACCATGGTTCATCCAATGATGCTCATCACAATAAAGAGCATGTCAACTCTGCAAGCGGGCATGGGTGGGCAAGCGGTGGCACACCACTTTCATTGAGCAATCCGGTCACCCTTCTGGCTCCTAGCCCTAGACCCTCAGATGGCATCGAGTATGCTACGAACGCTTCCGAAAATGCCAACAAAAAAGATACGAAGCCAGTTGGCTGCTTTGGAGAATTCAATCAAGACGCTGACATAGGTCATCATGATGCTGACTCCTCTGAGATGGAACTTGACATCCCAGCAAATGAATGGATCCATCAATCTCATGGTGACAACTTTCAAAGGAATTGTGGTGGATCCAATAAGCGTTTAAAACACGAGCCGAAAGAAACTCTCAAACTGGGTACACCTCCTTTTGAATTTTCTTCTTCCCTCCTGAATACCAAAGCGCTTGATATCACTTCGACAGTTCGGCTCAGAAACAAGCCCGAAAGCGACCTCGATACAGAATACTCATTGTCCGAAAACGATACCGAGTATTCCCAGGAGACTGATGGTGTTGCTCAAACTGGAAACCGAGCCAAAGATGTCCAAGAATTGGGTTCATCGGCTCAGTCGAATGAAGGAGATAGCACCGGGACTCCCAAAGAAAGGCTCACTTCTGAGATACCATCAAAAAACCACTCGGAGCATGAACAGCCCAAAGAAGACCCAGTGAAACAAAACAGTCCACTTCATTTTCAAGCAGTGGTCCCCTATTCTTCCATAAAAGTATGTATACGCAACCGCCAAATGAACTTACTAACATCAGTTATCGCTAACGTTAGCATTTAATGGAAGAAAAAAAGCACATGACACGGAATTCTTTGCACTTTTCGCCAATCTGCTTCGAGAATCCCCAATATGGTCAAATCTCATGTATTCTATTTCTGAATCGCCGGCACTGGCCAATTTCGAAAAGCTGTTTGTGCTTAAATGTGACTTGTTTAACCCCATATTAGCCGATATGAAGCACGTGAAGGGCCTAAAGTACTTGAGCGAAGTGACGCTTGCGTTCGAATACTGGAGCACAGAATCATCCATAACAGCGCAAGACCTCTTTGAAAAGCTCCAATATCTCATGACCTCTTTCTTGCTCAACGCCGAGTTCAAGTACCCGTTCGTTTTTTCCTATTTCGGTCGCCGTTTTTTCCGCATCAATTATGCCACACTTCTCCGAACAGTAGCTGTCTTTAGCACACCTTTAGACAATCTGTTGGAACCGGACCGGCGGAATGTTTTAGCTCTAGTGTTGAGGAAGCTTCATGGCGCCATTCTCTACGAGTTTAACACATTAAATGTGATGAAAGAATGTGATCTAAGGCCCTACAGAGCCGCAGCCTGCAGAAAGTACATGGCCATGCTGAAAAAAAGCGAGCTCATTTCCATCAAGTCGACTGCCTACGATTTGAGAGTGGTCCAAGGTGACTTTTGACGATTCGCATCGCCCGTTTGGGCACCAATCGCCGAAATTTCCACGCATGAACAACAATGAGCCAGCCCATCACATGGCCAACATATGAAGATACGGTCATTGGTGGCGTGACCATGCTAACGGCACGGTCATTGATTGGATGACCATCATTCGATGACATGGCCAAAATTCATTGAACCAGTCGCGTTTCAAAGGGTTATGGAAACAACCGCGTGGCCAGGAAATATCGCATTGGTTTGAGCTTCCTTTTTAGAAGACAAGGAGAAACGAAACTCGGTGGCAGGTGAGAGTACGACCTATGACTATTTCCTCGAGAGCAAAGGTTGTGGCGGCCCAAGCCAGCCCATAACGTCAACGGTCGATGCGAAGATCGCGCATGCACTACCACAGCAACTGGTCCCAACGCGGAATTTTGTAAACACTGGTCAACCATCTCTCCTTGCCAAGCGTCAGCAGCAACCCCGAGTCCATCTCTTCCATATACAAGGCCATGTCCTTCTTCCAGAACTTCAACACGCATAGCTTGCGGACCACGCGCGGGTTCAAAATGAAGCCCGATTCCATGATTTCCACACCCCAGCAGGGCGGCGGGTCGGGGTTCCCGCCATTGCCTAAAGAACAGCTATTCTCCCCAGAATCCAGCAACTCTCAAGCACATCCCGACGATATTTATCCCACCATCCACAAAAATGGCAGCGTGCAGAACGTTACTTCCCATAGAGACATCCGGAGCTACGCCGAGCAGACGCTAGGCTCTGATAACGCGTTGATCGACGCCGTCAAACTCCCCAGGGGAGAGGATATCAACGAGTGGTTAGCGGTACACGTGGTGGATTTTTACAACCAGATCAACATGTTGTACGGCACAATCACCGAGTTTTGCCTGCCGCAAACGTGTCCTCGAATGATTGCTACAGACGAGTATGAATATTTGTGGCAGGACCCCACGTCATCGGGCAGCGGCGCCATGAAGAAACCCGTGTCGCTACCAGCATGTGAATATGTGGAGAACCTCATGAACTGGATCCAAAACTTCTTCGACAACGATAACATTTTCCCATCCAAGATCGGCGCTCCATTTCCGCAGCAATTTCCAACCTTGGTCAAGACCATCTTCAAGCGGCTCTTGCGCATATACGCTCATATCTACTGCCACCACTTCCACGAGATTTCCGAGTTGGGCTTGCAGAGTCACCTCAATACCAGTTTGAAGCATTATGTTCTATTTAGCAACGAATTTGATCTCATCAGCCGCAAAGATTACGGGTCTCTTGAAGATTTGATACAGACAATGTTGAGGTCATGAGGCCTTGAAGATGCTTTTAAAATGCCTTAGAGAATCCAATTGACCATTCGTTTTTATTGCGGGGACTACTCGAAATTGGATGACGAATACCAGATGAGCCAAATGGACATATGATGCCCACGGAAGACGGAAGATGATGACCAACTGAGCCAGGTGTTAATCTTCAATCAGTCGAGAGAGCTTTATTTTGATCCGCAGTCAGCTCGGTTGCATACTACATCAACTCCACCTTTGCGATCATGCAGAGATGATCAGAAGGATATGTGTTGAGCTGGGGAAGCCCCGCACCCATTTCGTGTTCGTCGGGCATTCGAAGCAACTCCAAAAGTCTTAAGCCACATTGCGCTTCCATGTCTTGGGCCGAGCGCACTGAGGCCTCGCAGATCACAAAGATATAGTCGAGCAAGGCGACAAACCCGTCACACCAGTTGGAAAACTGCGGCTCGCCAAACTTCACCTGGACATTCGAAGGGTGCACCTGCAGATACCCCATCAGGTACAAGGATACAGCCGCAATGGAATTGGAACTGCGCCAGTCACTCAAGCTCTGGAAGGCACTAAGGGCAGCTTCCGAAGCATCATAGTGCTGGGCAAGAACTTCCACATCACTCGCAGCATCAGAGTAATCGTGGTCATATGACTTGCACACTTCAAGGGCAATCAGGGGGTCATGAAAGTCTTTATTGGTGAGAAAGCGGTAGGGCGGCAGGACGGGGTCGGAGTTAAAGTCGCCTGCAATGAAGGTATAAAACCTGGACGAATAGAGGCTTTGGAGGCGGGTTTCAAACGCTTGGAACTCCTTCAAAAGAATGTGGGCCTGGCGGATCCGCTCATAGGTGCCGTGTGGGTGCCAATAGGTGTGGGTTGTTCCGACAATTATGCCGCCATGCGTGTCTAAGCAGGCAAATTGCAGTCGAAAGGCCGGCTTGAACGAGAGGTACACCAAAAGGGCCATGTTTCCCGTATCCGTGGACAACGGGAGGCCCGCCGCCGTGTCGTAATCGACCACGTGGCATTCCTCGAGCGCAAGCAACTCTTCTTTATACAAGACAGCAACGCCGTGCAGTTTAGTGGACCGGCAATTGAAGTGGCCGCCATAGCCAAGCTTCCGAAGGTGTGGTTGCCAGTACGTGGGCCATCGCAGCTCGTCGACCTCCTGCAAGCAGATGACATCGGGAGCATAAAAGGCCAATTCGGAGAGGAGTGCCTTGGAGCGACGCGCCCATTTGAGCGCCGGCCCGCTGCTCGGGAACCGCGAGCTCCGGGTCAAAGTCTGCGCCAACATGTTATAAGTCATGATGGAGAGGCAAGGATTTTTCAGGTTTGGTTCGTTGGAATGGTGCGGGCTCTGGATCTTGAGCATTGGACGCTGATGAAAGGGGAGTGAGTGGTCCTGATTGGACCCTGAGCCAGCCATGAAGTTCAGGAATTGGTGGATGGTCGATGGTCTGGATGGCCAAAGGGAGGGACTTCAATTAGTGTGCTGGGCGGAGTGGAGATTGTTTTAATTGCCAATGTGATAGGCCAATGTTGATATTCCAATGTGATAGGCCAATGTCGATATGCCAATGTTGATATACCTAAGCCGATTGGAAACTGGCCAGACCGTACCTCAGGCATGGCACTCGAAGTGCAAGGGTGCGTGGTGCACTGGTGCGCGGCGCAAGCAAACCGAGTCGCCAACCAGGCACACATGCACCACGCTTCTGACTCAGGCCCGAATAGCAGAGCCGTTCATTACAGCAATCCGGTCTTTTGCCTTCGAAGCCCGGCCAGAATTCCTCCCGCCCCCAGACCAGCCCTATCAGAGAAGATGTCGGTGGATTCCATCTTCAAGCAGATCGATGGGCTTTACGGCCAGAGCATGGAGCAGATCCTAAGCTTGGCGGCTCCCCGAGACGCCTCGCCACAGCTGTATGAAGAGATGCGCACGGAGCGGGTCAAGAAGACGCTTGTGTTTCTCCAGCAAATGGGCCGTCTTCTAGAGGTGGCGCAGCTCCACATCCTGCAGCTTTCCCCAGCGGAACTCCTGGAGCATTTGTGGCTGGATCAACTTGATGTGTACAGGAGCAAGCATGAGCATTTACGAGGGGTATTGAAGAGAAAGCAGCTTGAGAACTATGCCAGGGAGAGTGAGTTTATCCATCAGCAAAGGCTCCAGCAGTATGATGTTGGAGGAGGAGATGAAGATGGAGAGGGAGATGAAGAGGGAGAGGGAGATCAAGATGGAGAGCAAAAAAAGGACAATGCAAGCATTGTTGGACCAAAGCCCAAAGCCTCGGTGGACGACCAGATCCTACAGCAAAACAAAGACATCTCGCAGTCTCTCCGCAGTACCAAGCAACTCATGGCCATGACCATCATGCAGACCGAGCTCAACATCGACAACATCGACCAGCAATCGCAGGATCTCCGAAAGTTGAACGACAAGTTGGTGGATTTGGACCAGCTCTTGGGCAAGTCCAAGCAAATCGTGCGGTTCATAGAGAAACAAGACAAGGGCGACAAACGGCGCATTTACCTTTCACTCTGCTTCTTGGTGCTCTGCTCCATGTACGTACTCTACCGGCGGGTCTTGAAGTTGCCTTTGCGGATCGTTTTGTGGTCTGGGTTGAAGGCGTTTGGCCTCTTGCACTGGGCGTCCAGCGCCTTGAGGCCCATGTCCGAGCCGGGCAGTGCCTCGTATAGTTTCAAGGGGCCACTGGTGACGTCAGTGAAGCCGCTGAACCCGCCTTTATTGTCTGCTCCAGCATTTGTCCCTTCAAGCCTGGGACCATCTCATTCAAGTCTGGCACTATCTGTCCATTCAAGTCTGGCACTATCTGTCCATTCAAGTCTGGCTCTATCTGTCCATTCAAGTCTGGCTCTATCTGTCCCTTCAAGTCTGGTGCCGTCAATCAAGGTCTCAAGTCCGCTATCTGTGCAGGCTTCAAGCCTGCTTTCATCTACCCCGGGGGCAAGCCTGGTGCTCTTGGATATAGGCCTCGACACGCCCTATGTGCAGGACGTGGACCTGGCCCGGGCAGTCATAACATGGCCCGATTTGGGAGACGGGTTTAGCGAAGAGGGCTTGGAAGATCCCAAAGAGTCTGATCCCAAAGAGTCTGATCCCAAAGAGTCTGATCCCAAGGAGTCTGATCCCAAGGAGTCTGATCCCAGAGAGTCTGATCCCAAAGAGTCTGATCCCAAAGAGTCTGATCCCATCGAGTCAGACTGTCCCAGTGATTCCCCGACCGCAGGGCAGTACAACGTTGGCAAGGACAGCATCGGCCACCCAAGTCAGGACGAGTCTGGACACGCAAGTGCAGGTGCCAAGCAAGCGGCAGTTGACGCCGAGCTTCACGATACTGCCAGGGAAAATCTCATCTACGAGGCTGTTGAGACTGTCATGAAGGGACAAGTGGTCGGCGTCGTTGATGGTGGTGCTCATGAGGTCCCCGAGAATGTGCAAGAAAAGGAGCTGGTTGGCGAAACTCGCCTTGGTGAAAATCGTGGCCCTGCCCGCTCTGCCGAGAATCTTTCAGAAGGCACATCGGGCCGTGAAGCTCTTGAGCCCATTGACGTCCATGGCCACGATGAGCTTTAGCGGAATCTTGGTACTTGCAGCGATCATCTGAGTCCCAGAAAGCCCCTAGTACCTCAAATTCGTCACATGCATCATGTATTACTATCTATCACATCACATCACTATTCATCACATCGCTATCTATCACATCACATCACTATTCATCACATCGCTATCACTACACAAGTACACGTGTCACGTGACATACACTATCACGTGACACGGCATTCTCCCACATCACGTGGTCTCACCTTTCCCATATCTACATGATTTCCCGAAATCACATCATTGTCTATGCACTGCTAGAATTTAGGAGCATCTTATTACGTTTCGCAAGAACAAGCTTGTACTTCCCTAGACCTTCTCCACCTTCACAGAAGTTCCGTTGTTCTTGGACGACTCAAGCGCAGCAGCCACTATAGCCAAGTGGTGGAAAGCCTTGGCCGGTGGAACGGTCACCTTGGTCTTGTCCTTGGCCTCCACCGCAGCCGCAAAGTTCACAAACTCCTCTCTCACGGCGTTAACCTCGTCGATCTCAATCACCTTCTTTTCGGAGGCCTCCTGCGCGGTGGAGCCCGTCTGGTAGGTCACGGTTGGCTTGGGCAAGGCCGGCGAGAAGTCGTAGACAATGGAGCCGTCCGTGCCGAAAATCGTGAAGCTGGTGGACTTGTCGGTGGCGCCAAAAGCAGATCCATATGTGAAGGTGCCAATGGCGCCCGAGTCAAGCTTCATGGTGGAGAACAAAATGTCGTCGGTGCCCGACTGCTGCCTGACTTGCTTGGTGTGTGCACTCACGGACTGCACCTGGCCCAAGATCTCGGTCAACAACGCCAACTGGTGCACGCCTCCGTCGCTCAAGTAGCCACCAATGTGCTCGGGGTGCATCCTCCAGGACGTCGTGGCATACTTGTTGGCGGAGTTCCATGGGCCCGTAGCCCGGTATGTGAACGAGATCACTTCTCCAATCTGGGGGAGGAGGTCTTTGACGATGCCAATGCTCTTGAAGAATGCCCACTGTTCCCAGATTCCAATGGGCACATCCGTGGATGCAGCTAGCTTGACGATCTCACGGGCCTGTTCCATGTTTGCGGCAATGGGCTTTTCCACGCCGATAGGCTTGCCGTGGGAAACCGCGGCCTTGATGATTTCAAGGTTCGACTGCACGGGCAACAATGCATCCACAAAGTCCACGTCTTTGCTCTTGATCAAGTCCTCGGCCTGGTCGTAGACCTTGGACTTGTCGATTTTGGCCTCCTCAGCGAACGCCTCGGCCTTGCTCCTGGTTCTATTGAAGGCTGCCGATACCTTCAAGTTGTCAATGTCCTGGATCACGGGCAAGTGAGCATGGGAGGCGAAGATTCCTGTTCCGACGATTCCAACGTTCAAGGTCATGATGTACTGTGGTTTGAAATATGCGTCTTTCCAACAATGGGAGTGCGAACCCGCCCTATTTATATTCGCTGGTGTCGCGGGGTGCTTATGCACGTTGACAGACCACTAGACATCACTCTTCAGACATCCCCGCCAGTTGAAAAGGGTTTTGGTGGCGACCTGGTCAGGGAGACAAGTATAAGGCTCGGCGGATGCAAATTGCACTACCTTTCGGGCCCATTCATGGCCCGTTTAGGCCCGTTCATGATCCAACTCCCGTGTTTTGGGTCCACCAATTGCGCCGAGATTTCAGACTTGAATGCATAGCCCCGCATTTGCATGGGTGGAGGACCTTGATGCGCAACCAGGTGCGGTGCGTGCCCCTCACCAAGGGTGACAATATATTGGGCTTTGGGCTCGGAATGACGTCCCTGCTCCACTCATGACCGGTTCTGCGGTACAGATGCAAGTTTTGGGGGTGGAAATCCCTCTGAACAGAACGGCTTCTCGGCACGAATTCCAGACAATCGTTGTGCCGCATTAGTATATGCGCGTAAGCTGCCGCTGCGACGCGTGCCACTCCTCGCGCAACTGTTGGACGATTGTCCGGCATGTCCATCAACAGCATGTCCCAAGCGTTTGCCACAGTATGTTACGCCTCACGCAATCTCTCTCCAATGTGTCTCCCCAAAGTGTGTCTCCAATGTGTCTCCAATCTGTCCCTCCAATGTGTCTCCAATCTGTCTCTCCAATGTGTCTCCAATCTGTCTCTCCAATGTGTCTCCAATCTGTCTCTCCAATCTGTCAAAAGTCACTCTCAATTTTCTCTTTGCCACATGATCTCACGCACTGCCTCAGATTCCTCTCACAATTTGTCTCACATCACGCTTTGTCTCACAATTTGCCTCACGCAGTCTCTTTCTGCCACACAACTCTCACCATCCCCACACTTTCTCCAACCCCCGTATTGATGCTTCTCCTGTATCTAGTCAAATACCCTCTCAAAGATCACTTCCTCAAGTCAATGGTCTGGAGAAACACATCAAACACCTCACGTGTCCCAAATCTAAAAGGATCAGTCCTCCAATTGCCGAAAGCGCATGTTGCCCTATACGCAAGTATAGTCTGCTCGCCACCAATAGAAGGTTTCTTAATCCCGAATCCTTGACGGAAAAATGCCACGATGTAACATAATGTGTGTAGTTTTGGCAGGTTGCATCCTTTGTTTGAGTGATGGCTGGTCCAGTGGGGAACAGCGGTGTGCTTGAAGTCTTTGGTTTTGTAGGGAGGTGCAAAAATGGTGCAAAATCGATTATGCTAGCGCGACCGCCTTCTTTTGTACCCCGGAAAGATAATTGCAGCCATATGCGGAGTCCGCCCCTCGAAGTATATAAAGAGTATTCCTCCCTCAGCCCCCCCTCCCTTTGGCCCCAAAATTGTTTTCACCACTCCACCTTTTTTCTGCTTTTTCTCTGAAAAAGACCTAAACTGGGGTCGCAGAAGAGTTGTGGAAGGAACCGGCGGTATCAGCAAACGACGGGCATTGATACATATCATTACAGCTTTTGGATGTCCCATCAATCAAAATTCTTTTGAGTGCATATACACGGGACTCAAATGGAGGTCGTGGAGGTGGTGACGACCTGAAGATCCGCATGCTAGCTTTCAGCCGCGCCTGCACATAACGCGCAAGCCTTATTTTGCGATTTTCACTCATCATGTATCACAGTGCCACAATGAGGGTTCCGGAAATCTCGGGGAACGAGGAGCTCACAGTTATCTCCAATCAAAGTCATGGTGCTGATGCGCTTTCAAATGCCGACAGTCCTTTGAGCGAGCTGGATTCTCGCCGTCAGTCTGAAAACACAGACATTTCCATGCCACATCTGTCAGAGGAGAAATATTCCAATCGACCCGAAGGCTCGGGGGAGGCGGACGTTTCTAAGTCATCAGACAAAGAAGACAGTCCGGTCAAGCTGCATGTCCTGCCATACCAAAACGCCGATTCTCGGGAAATTAGTGTTGAGGAGTCTGACTTACCACTTAACTTGAGTGGCTCTCCAAATGATGATATCTCGGGTAATGCTTCAAGCGATTTAGATGATTACGATCCTGCAGAAGCATTGTCAGAAGCAGGGAATCACAATTCGGAAGGGAGCATTACACTACACATGACTAAAACTGACCTGACCCAAAAAGATGTTTTAAGAAGAAGCAATAATGATACTTCTGAACACTGTTCCGAACAACATGAATCAAAGGATGATTTCAGGCATGATCTGTCCGAAATTCACGAACAGGAAGACTCAGAAGATTCTAGACAGGTGGAGTCAGAGAACTTCAAACGGAAAAATCCAGAAGACTCTACAGTGGAATCACAGAAGTCCAAGCAGGAGGAGTCGCAGAATTCCAAGCAGGAAGAGCCAGAGAATTCCAAGCAGGAAGAGCCAGAGAATTCCACGCAGGAAGAGCCAGAGAATTCCAAGCAGGAAGAGCCAGAGAATCTCAAATACGAAGAGTCAGAGTATTCCAAGGAAAAAGAGTCAGGGACCTCCAAGCAGGAAAGTTCAGAGGAAATCATCAAACGTGACATTTCCGACAACGATGACGATTACGATCCTGAGGTCAGTATTAGTGGAGCAAAAACTCCCATAGCTGCAGGCCTTCCCGCTAAACCAAGCACCGTGTATTTATCCAATTCTGGCGCTGGCGCCAAAGCTAGTCTCCGACAGGCGTACGAGGCTGTGATCAACAGTGAAGTGGTACAACTGAAGGAGTTTGCGGAGCTCTCGAAGGAACAGCAAATGGTAGTCATTGAAAAGCTTTTATCGGGCAAAAACATCGCATTGCCCAGCGATCCCGAAATGCTGCTCAATGACACAAGGGCCTTAAGGCACCCGACTCTTGATAAAGAGGTGACGGAACAAGAGCAACAAGACTACGAGGACTTCTTAGAGAGCCAGGAGGCCGAGCGGCGCTCAGAGGGGTTTCCCCAGGATCTGCGGTTGTTTGTGGGAAATTTGCCTGCCATCAGCGAGTTTGACATGTTTAGGATATTCAGCCAATATGGCAAAGTGGAGGAAATATCTCTCAAGGCAGGCTATGGATTCGTGCAGTATAACGATGCAGAATCGTGCAACTCTGCTATACGAAAAGAAAATGGCGCTGTTCTTTGCGGGCGGGTCTTGAGGCTAGATACTTCACGGCTGCGAAGGGATGTGGCCCAGCCGGCTAAAACCAGGGGCCGAGAACGAAATGCAAAGGACGAGGCCGCGGCTAAGCGAAGAAGAACTCACGTTGATGTGAAAATTTTTACTAGCGAAGACACCCACAGTGATCTTTTGCCCGAGATTGAGCGACACTTTTCCCTCCATGGAATCACTTATGAAGTCGTGCCCATAGACCCTTCCAAGTCGCTGGAGTGTGTCCAAGAAGCGGCATATCTGGGGGTGCTTGGAGCCTGCGTGGTTGAAAGCAACAAAGCCAATCTCCAGACATTCGAGGAGACGGACGATGGGGTCAAGTTCGACGAGTACGAAGATATCAAGCCGTCTACGATCTGTGACATCATTATCAACACCAAGAAGAAAGACGGCCAAGAGCGTCTTCACCAAGGGCGAAACCATGAAGATGAGGGCCAGAGTCTCCATAGCCACCGGAGTCCAAATGGTTCTGCCAACTTCAACGACAGAAGAGAGGATGCAAGGCAGAGAAGCCACGGAGGTCGTCACGCAAGGCGAGGCCGTGCCTCGGGCCGCCAATATGGCGATTCCCAGTACAAGGCATATACCTTCGACCAGTCTTACCACCCACAAGACCAGCATTCATACGGTCAAGGAAACCAGCGATACCAGAACCAGCGAAATGCGCCTTACTCGAATCAGCCATATCTGAACCAACAATTCCCCAATCAGCAATTTCCAAATGAGGTATACTCGAATCAGCCATATTTAAACCAGCAATATCCAAACGAGCAATATCCAAACCAGTCATTTCCAAACCAGCAATATCCAAACCAGTCATTTCCAAATCAGTCATTTCCAAATCAGCAATATCCAAATCAGTTCTATACAAATCAGCAATATCCAAACCAGCAATATCCAAACCAGCAATATCCAAACCAGCAATATCCAAACCAGCAATATCCAAACCAGCAATATCCAAACCAGCAATATCCAAATCAGCAATATCCAAATCAGCAATATCCAAACCAGCCGTATTTAAATCCATACTCAAATCAGCCATACCTAAATCAGCCATACTCAAATCAGCCATTCTCAAACCAGCCCTACCAGAGTCAGCCCTACACTAAAGGGCCCCAGCACCCGTACATTCCGCCTGGCCCCGGCCCCCAGCACAATCCCAATTTTAGTGCCGCTGAACAGACGCTCCAGAACATGAACCCTAGTGCTAAGCAGAGCATCATTGCACTATTGCAGAATCAAAACACCGGGTCCCTGAGTCATATGCAAGACCTCCAACAAGGCCTGTATCCTGCCGAGACCAGTGGGTCTTCCCAAGCAACCAATCAAGTAAACCATCTACTCTCCCAGCTCCAGGGCGACTCCCCAGCCACCTATAGGCCGAATTAGCGAGTTCAGCGAGTCCTACCAGTAAGCCGATGTCCATTGTCGATGCAATCAGCCGACCTAATAACCAATTAGCCGAATTCAACAACCGAACAAAGACAATCTACTAACAGGTGGCCGAGCTTAACACCGACTACGGAGCCGCAATCCTAAAAATTACTCTCATACCGCTCATATTAACTTCTTTAACTAACATGTTTGTAGCCCGATGGCCTCAGCACATAAATCATCCTGAGTGGCCGACTAGTCCAGTCTATTTGGACACAGAGACCTCTGCCCGCGAGGCAAAGATAAATCGGACCGCCAGCAACGAACCAGGCCCGAGACGCTAGTCAACTTCGTCGGCCGTGGAGAACTTTGGAGCAGGAGTTTCTTCATGTTGTAAGTGGTGATCATCGTATTGATCCTTTAACCTCTCAAACTCCTCCTCGTTTTCCAAGACACCGCTAATTCCTATGACGTTGCATTCGTTGAAGATCTCCAACACCTTTTCTGCTTCTTCAACTTTCATGGTGGCAAAGATCTTGTTGACCTCATCTAACGAGCCGGAGCCGATGGCCTGGCGCATCTCCGGACTCAACTTCTCCATGAACACTGCATGCTCAGGAGTGCCCTCCACCGGGGGATTGACCTCGAGCGTGGTACTTTCGTCAAGGGCCTTGAGCTGGATCAACGCCTCTTCGTCATTGGTCTGTTGCTCCTCCTGGATGATCTTGCACCGATTTCTGATGTGGGCTGCGGTGTTCTCCACGTCCTGGTTAAAAGCTTGACACGCGGGAGACGAGGCGTCGCTCAATTTCGAGAAGAACAACTTCGTCGCACGGATGGTTTGGTCCTTGGAGGCCTTGGGCCCGGCCAACTGCGAGATGTATTGCAACAACAACGACTGATGCACCACCTGCCTAGCCTGCGTGGGGTTTTCTTGAAGCTGGAAGTCAAACGCAGTCATGATCAATGAGTCTTTCTGGTGCTCCGTGCAGATGTAGGAATGCTTGATGAGGAACTGTGCCGATTGCTCCAAGTTGCCAGGCGAGATGCGGGAGAATTCGAGGGTCTCAGGGAGCACCTTGAGCTCGTCGAATTGCTCGTCGCTGGAGAGCCCCTGCAGTGGGGCCGAGGGCACCACGGAATGAGGCAGGCCGGTCTTTTCTGCGCCGTCCTTCTTGTGCGCAGCGCTTTGGGATATTTCCGAGCCTTTGGCTCCCGAAGCTTGGGTTTCGGAGGCCTTGGCCTCAGTCTTGCCCGAATCGGCCGGCTGCGGTTCTTTTTCGGATTTTTGCTCTGGCCCATCCACATTCAAGAACGAGCGGTCGAAGCCCGTATGGTAGTCATCGCTGCTGATCAAAAGCGACTTTTGGTACAACAATTCGTCGAGCTTGAGCGCCTGCTTCAGCAACAAGTTGTCGATTTTGTTGCGGTGGTCCGTCAAGTACCCCAACAACTTGGACGCGTCGTGCCTGGCGTCCTCGTGATCATCCTTGATCTGGGTGAAAAGATCCTCGATCATCTCGTTGTATGGCGGAGTGTTCTCCACCTCGTCGCGGTCGAACGTAATGTCCTTTAGGCCCTTGCGGATGGAGGACGACTTTTCCTCCTTCAACTTCTCAAAGTCGAACTTCTCGTTGGGGTCGAACCGCTCGTTGACCAATGCCATGATCTTCTGCGTGTCTAGCAAATCCGAAAGGGGGACTTGGTCCACAATCAAGTCGACGCGCTGGTTCAACTTGGCGTACATGGTCAATTGCAACAAGATTGACTTGATCTCGACGTTGCGCTGGTGGCGCTTCTCGTGGATGTCTCTCTGCTTCCACTTGATGAAGGACTTCTTGTCCACATTTGGATGCACCTCGATGTCGGAGTCATCGGAGAGCTCGATCTTGTCCCACTTGGAGTAGTCGATAGGCATTGGGGGCGGACGCGGAGGAATGCCATGCATATATAGCTCGCGCACCCGTGCACCGCCACAAAGGTCTATGCAGGCGTACCAAGCAACGGGTTCACCCTTCGAAAGCTGCTGAGCGAAGGGTATGACAGGATGGGGCAATGGACAGCATGCCCGGGCGATTTTCTGCTTTGCCGTTTGGCCGGTGGCTCGTGACCGCTGGCTTCTGACCGCTCGTTTCTGGTCGTTTCTGGTCGTTTCTGGTCGTTTCTGGTCGTTTGGTCGTTTCTGGTCGTTTCTGACCGCTCCTTCGTTGAGTTTTTGGTCTAGTATAACTTCTCCCAGAGATGCATTCTTTGATGATACCCAAAAGGGGAATCATCCATACGTCGAGTGGAATTTGGCCAGGGGCGGGCCCCATTTCACCTTGTGACGATGTGGTGACTGGTTACGTCTGCATCTATACAGCCAAAAAGCCCAATCGTGCTAGCTTTAGACGAGAGGGGTGCCTGAGGCGGGGCTGGTCCTGCAGAGAAAAGCACGAAGTTGCAGATACAACTCGTGGCCCTCGTTCAAGCCTCGAAGGTAGGCGGCCTGAAAGAAATGAAAAGAATCCCAAAGAAGATCAACAAACTTATTATACTCTAATCATTGCCAGAGCCTCCATGGTCGTGCGCCACCCATGAATTCAGAAAGTTGCGATGTGCGGTTACAAGAAGGTACCGCCGAAACCCGCCTCCGAGGCCGTCTCGTTAGCAAACAGCCCGATCGGGGACTTCAGCAGTAAAATTCGGACGTAAATAAAGACTATGAACTAGTATGACATCCAGTGCTGGTCGAGTAAAGGCCTTATCCTGGTGCTAAACTTCTGTGTCGGTTCCATGTTTCAACTGCTGTACTTGCTCCGAAGCAAGCTCGTTTTTTTCCGTCTATTGCACTTGTTACCTGAAAGTTCTGTGGCTTGTCACTTGCTACCTGGATCCCGGTGGCATGACACTTAACGCAGGACCTACATGATATTCTGGCGGAGTATCACTACGTGCACCACCGAGCCGACATCAGCAGACCGTTGCAAAAAGATCTCCCGGGGACGAGTCGAACGTCCGATCTCAAGAATCCTATCCATTACAGTCTTGTGCCTTACCAGCTTGGCCACCGGGAGGCGTTTAGAAAGTACCAAAATAGCACGGCATGAGCCATCGCATTACGGTGCAAGCAGCTATGGTAATTGGGGGATCTCAACAATATTTTGAGCCAAACGACGTGGCCCTGCCTGGCCAGGTTTTCTATAAAAGTGCCGAAGACTCCCCTTTTTGGGCTCATCAACGAATAAATCCTCCTAAGTACTAGACGTTAGCGAAAGAAGCCAAGGGTTTGACAATCGTAATGCCTTCGGGTATTGCCCAGGGTATTACCTACGGGTGCTACCTGGTGGGTGGTTCCTACGGACCTACTATTACCATCAACCTACTATGGCCTACTATGGCCTACTATGGCCTACTATGGCCTACTATGGCCTACTATGGCCTACTATGGCCTACGATGGCCTACGATGGCCCACGATGGCCCACTATGACCTACCTCTACCTGGATTTTCTACTTATACCTGCTTGGACCATATTTCCAAAGAGGGGCCGCGTGTCGCGTCGCCCATTACCCAGTCTAACGTTGTTCACCCGGCTTTTCCAAGAGCGACCCAGTGTTGCCTCGACCAGTACCGTCCTCTCGGAGTCCGATAGGTCGTTACCACCGATGCTTCGCCTGCCAAAGGCGTATTCCAACCTCCTGTGGCTGGAGGAGTTTTGTCTGCGTTGCAGCAGCTTTCCGAGCGGCCTGCTCACGGGCCAGGCTCTGACGCGAGTCAGAATGGGGCCGTGGGTTAAGGTGCACGCTTTTTCAAAGAGCTTTATCAACTGTCAGAAGCCGGACCACTTGCGGGTGGACTTCGGTCTGCCTGTTTTGTCGCCTGGATGCCTGTTTTGTCGCCTGGATGCCTGTTTTGTCGCCTGGCTGCCTGTTTTGTCGCCTGGATGCCTGTTTTGTCGCCTGGATGCCTGTTTTGTCGCCTGGATGCCTGTTTTGTCGCCTGGATGCCTGTTTTGTCGCCTGGATGCCTGTTTTGTCGCCTGGATGCCTGTTTTGTCGCCTGGATGCCTGTTTTGTCGCCTGGATGCCTGTTTTGTCGCCTGGATGCCTGTTTTGTCGCCTGGATGCCTGTTTTGTCGCCTGGATGCCTGTTTTGTCGCCTGGATGCCTGTTTTGTCGCCTGGATGCCTGTTTTGTCGCCTGGATGCCTGTTTTGTCGCCTGGATGCCTGTTTTGTCGCCTGGATGCCTGTTTTGTCGCCTGGATGCCTGTTTTGTCGCCTGGATGCCTGTTTTGTCGCCTGGATGCCTGTTTTGTCGCCTGGATGCCTGTTTTGTCGCCTGGATGCCTGTTTTGTCGCCTGGATGCCTGTTTTGTCGCCTGGATGCCTGTTTTGTCGCCTGGATGCCTGTTTTGTCGCCTGGATGCCTGTTTTGTCGCCTGGATGCCTGTTTTGTCGCCTGGATGCCTGTTTTGTCGCCTGGATGCCTGTTTTGTCGCCTGGATGCCTGTTTTGTCGCCTGGATGCCTGTTTTGTCGCCTGGATGCCTGTTTTGTCGCCTGGATGCCTGTTTTGTCGCCTGGATGCCTGTTTTGTCGCCTGGATGCCTGTTTTGTCGCCTGGATGCCTGTTTTGTCGCCTGGATGCCTGTTTTGTGCGCTTGGATGCCTGACGATGTTTTTCTAGTGGTCAGTATTGAGAGTTATGACGTGCTCTCCCATAGTCTGGTACAGTTGTCACGTTGTCTTGTAACAACTTCTTCAATTGGGGAACTTCTGTAGTCATCTCTTATATCGTATATTGTCAATAGTACCAAGGACTGCTTGCTTGTCTGATGCCTGCTACTTTTCCTTGGGGCGGCAGTCCCTTTCTTTGCATAATGCAAAGGGGCCTTCACTAGCCGCAGCCAGTTGTAGGGCTGCATCGTCGTCATTACAACCGCTCCATCAGGAGGTAAAGGGAGAGACATTGTTTGATCCCTTTAAGCTCTTGTGCATAATGTGCACACAGGCTTAAGTTGTCAACCACTTCAGCCCTTGTTTCATCTGTATACAGTCAGGTGAGCATGCAGTGCCCCTGTAGGCACTCATTCTCACGTTGCAACAGGTAATGTTAAATTTTCAGCATGTATTTCAGTATATTAGATATACAGGAACATGTAACTTTGTTTCATACAAGACCACCGAGCAAGGTTTTCCGTCGAGGGAGTGCTTTTATATGTCACTCCTTTTGGTGGTGCCTGCACGTGCTCACCGCCACCGGAAGTCACGCCAATGTCACGTGGGACATTCGAGCTGACGCATTCAACTCACCTCCTCCTCACGCGTTAACAGGTAGCGCGCTACTACCCATGGATGCAAAATTAACCTGCGACTTGCGGGTGCAAGGGGCAACCGGCGAAAACCCACCTGGAGAAAGGCGTGCCCAATCCTTGGCCACCTATTTCCGAGGGTCTAGATGAAACGGCACCAGTGCCGTGGTTTTACCTGAATGCAGCGTCGTGCTTTTCTCAGGCACCACTTGACCTACGGAGAAGCCAGATTGGGACTTGTTGAGTCGCCAAGACGCCCCCGCCGTGTCCCAACACCCCACTTCTGCCAACACCCACTTCTGCCAAGGATGGCGCCATAGTGCCCCCCCCCCCCTCACGCCGGCTGAAAGTGGTGCAATCAGGCCCGGGTCAGTTTTCATCTACATAGGCTTGGGTCATTCCCCTTGTTTAGGGATCATCAACGAACACAGCCTCTCTTAAAGACTTGACGTTAAACAACTACAAAAAAAAAAAACATAACAGTATGCTGAAGCATTTAATACTGATACAGCTGGTCAATACACCTCCACGCGATGAAGGTAGGAGCCAAGTGGGGCATTTCATGTTTCAATTAGGAATCAAAGATAAATGATCAAAACCCGATGATTACAAGGGTCTCGATAGGTGAACCGCTTCGACCGGGGTGTCATTACCAAGGGGTCATGGATCCATGGGTCTGACAGACCCCAAAAAGAAGCACTTCTCCGGGAAAGAAGGAGGTACAATGGGTATGGATGAACCAAGCCCCAGGCAAAGGCTTGAAGGATGTTTTTATGACGCTAGGGTAGGACACAAAAATTGAGCCAGGCGCAAAAGGTCTAAGTTCGGAATTACACATACCAAAATTATATAAATCCGATCACTATAAAAATAAAAAATCTATATTATATAATTATATTAATGACACATTGCCTGTTAAAAAAGAAAATACTCCGGGATTTGATGACTTACCTCCTTATAACGAATCTCAAGTAATACATGACTACGCAAAATTAGGAAGATTGCTTATTGGTAAACAATCAAAAATAAGTGAGGGAATTGTAGACCCCAACGCTAATGATAAAATATATGTAGAATCTTTTCCTACTTATTTAGCTAAATACTTAGAAACTCATAGACAAATGACCTTTAAAAGACAAAAATATGTATCAACTAGAATTATATATGATTAACTATTATATTTTATAAAATGCCGAAATCAAACGTAAAAAGAGCTGAGAATAATTTACTAAGAGCAATTCAAGACGATATAATACAAAAATTAGAGTCTTTAAATTTGTCGCCTTCTAAAACTACTTTAATTGTTGATGCTATAAGAAAGCTGAAAAAAACTTCCAATAGAAATCCTCCTTTGACTCCTATCGAAAAGCTGTCAGGTTCTATAGATGTAAGACTAAGAGAAGGAAGTATATTGTTGATGATGCGTGAAACAAAGGGGACACATCCGA
Organism: Metschnikowia bowlesiae; assembly: GCA_002370295.1. Lineage (NCBI taxonomy): Eukaryota > Fungi > Ascomycota > Pichiomycetes > Serinales > Metschnikowiaceae > Metschnikowia > Metschnikowia bowlesiae. The sequence continues at coordinate 21,676 of NLAK01000110.1, read as the reverse complement.
GTTATATAGAAGCCGGCAGCGACTGCGCCACGTATTCGGGCCGTTATCGGGAGATAAGGACTTTATCGGGCGAGTCGTGCCGAGTGGCTGACTGATAAGGCTCACTGAGATAAGGGCTTATCAGTCTAGATCTCGGGAGAAGGGGACCCTAGGGGTCTGGACCGAGCATGGAGGCGAGGTCTGACGTCATACCACGTCTAGCCGTGCATCGCAGGAAAATTGAGTGTCTATGGGTAGTACACTACCCATGGGGAGTCTAACATCCCCCCCAGCTGCGACTGTCGGTTAGTTAGTGAGCAATTGGGAGTCCATGTTTGTGTGCGTAAGCTTGGTAGAGTTTGGGGGCGGTTGACTGGAGCATACCCGCTCTGACCTCAATAATTTCGCCTTCCGGGAATTCTGCTGAGCGCCGACAACGTGCGGATAGTCGGTAACCGCGTCCGAGCTTCTTGTGGCTCACAATTTCGGTGATCTCCACTAGCTGTGATCCGTCGCGATAGTTCTTGAGTCCGATATCCGAGGGAAGCGGTGTGAAGTATTCTTCTGGGACAGATTTCTGTAACCGCAACTGGCTAATATGGAAAAGATTGCTTCCTTTGAATTGCGGAGGCATTACTAGTTCATAGTTGACTGGAGATTTGACTTCCGCGATTTCAAAGGGGCCGGAGAGCTTCGAGCGGAGTTTTGGGAAAAGCTTGGAGTTGTGTGAGTCCGGAAGACCTGCGAGACAGTTGATATCCACGTAAACGTTTTGGCCTGCTTCAAAGGACGGTCCTTGTGTTTGCGATCGTAGTGTGTCTGAAAACTTGTAAATCTGGTAAGAAATGTACTGTAGCAATATGTTATGAAAAATCTTGTTGGGATCACTTAAACAAAGAAAAAAGAGATGAATACAGAAAAATAAAAGATGAAAAAATAAATAATTAATTTTATACTTTTTATCAATAAAAATATAGATACTTTAGTTACTAATAATGACTAATCTATTTTTTATTTGCTTCTCAATTGAAACCTTTACGTTAAAAAATTTGCTTACTGCTTGGAAAATATTTATATCCTTATCCAATACTAAAATAATCCTAATCATTAATTTTTTGCTATCTCATCACATATTTTTTTTTCTTGTCCTATCGAAAACTTTTTGCCTCCTTTTTCCTCTTTTTTTGGAAATTTTTCGGGTGACTGTCTATATAACTTCTCTAAGACGGTAAGAATACACTACTGAAACATGGGTTTTCATGTTGATGAAAAATTGAAAGAAGCTTCTTTAGAAGCAAAGCAATGAAAGGAAAGAAAGATGAAGCAGAGACTCATAAATTCTCTCGTTGTGAAATTTAAAATCTCCGAGTAAGAAAGACATGGGGTATTGAATTATGGTTCATTTGTAACTGATAAATATACATCAAATACGTAATATGTTTATGACATGTGATTTACTTGATCTGGGCAATAAAAATATACATGCATAAACTTTCTTAAGATAAAAATATACATGCATAAACTTTCTTAAGAGTTGGTAGACAATTATTTAATCCTGATACATATATCAAGGTTGATAGTAAATTAAATTGGCCTAAAATTATTGCACATAAATATCCATCCCTGTGCGGAAAAGCACTTTAGTTACAAACAAATTGGTTTATATCTCATCGGATATAAACCAAGAAGTGATGGTGAGCTGCAACTTTGGGCCTTACTAGTGACCAAAGAAATGAATTTGAGTTGAATTGTGATGTACCGAAACCGTTGTTTTTCCGCTCCTAACTATGACTGTATCTGAACTAATTTAGAATCAGGTTTAGATGGATAACGTGTAACATGCTTTGCACTGTCATGCTATTTTTGTTTTTTTAGGTGTTGCAGCGTACATTTAGGGCCAAGTACCAGTTAGGATTATACTTCCAGTTATGATTATTCTTCCAGTTATGATTATTCTTCCAGTTAGGATTATTCTTCCAGTTAGGATTATTCTTCCAGTTAGGATTATTTTCCCTATGCTTAGGATTTATCCGAGTATCATTTCTATTACCTTTTCATCCACCCTCTAGATTTGAATCAATTCACCTTTTTGTTCTATATACTTGTTATTCGAGCGCATCTACATTGACTTCTTCGTCGAGCTCGTTCAAAGCCACTTGGACGTCAACTGTTCTGCACTCAAGTACTGATGGCAGTGTCGGTAGCGCCAGGACGCACTCAAATCACTGCAATACGTCTGCTGCGAATGTGACAGCTTTGGCGGCACACTAGCCCCGTCCGTTTGGCCACTTTGAGCGTGGTGAGCTTACACACGGCCCTGTCGCGGCCAGCACGTTTAGTTGCCGGCTTTGACGTTTGCTTCTGCCTCTGCAATGGCATCCACCATCTGCTGTCTGTTTGGACTAAAAGCATACCCGTATTGACGCGCAGCGTAGACCTTGACGCCCAAGTCGTCAGCCCACGTCAAGGCAAGCCCGGGGTTCTTCAAGAACCCGGTACCCACCATCGCAATGTCAATGGTATTAGACTGCAACAACTCCTCGGCCAACTCTGCGGATGTGATTTTGCCTGGGCATGCCACGAGAGCAAGGTCTTCCACGGCCGCCTTGACTCTTTTGGCGAGGGGAACGTGCACGCCGCCAACCGGCCCTCTGGCTTTCAGCGTGTAGTTATTTCCTCCGGACGACACGTCAATGACATCGACACTGCCGGCTTCAGCAATGATCTTGGCGAACGTCTCCGAGTCCTCGATGGTCCACAGCTCAGGGTCGTCCGGGGCGTTCTCGGACCCCGAGATTCTGATAAAGACAGGACAGTCGAGGGGCACATTCTCCCGCACGGCGTCAATCACCTCAAGGACGATTCGGATCCGGTTGACAAACGAGCCGCCGTATTCGTCGGTTCTCTTGTTGGAGAAGGCCGACATGAACGAGTTGAGCAAGTACCCGTGGGCGGCATGGATCTCAACAAAGTCAAACCCAGCGATTTCGATGGCTCTCTTTGCGGCGGCTCCAAAGTCCTTGACGATTTGCTTGATCTGGGCGGTGGTCAACTCGTTGGGAACGTGGTACGATCCGCCGGGCCTGTACGGGATGGCCGAGGGCGCCACCACGTCGTCCGGCCAGCCTCCGTGCTCGGGCGGCGCCAGCTTCTCCAAGTGGACATATGGAGGTTCTCCCGAGGCCTTGCGGCCGCCGTGGGCGATCTGAAGGCCAATGACGGAGTTCTGCGTGTGCACGAAGTCGGTGATGGTCTTGAAGCTCTTGGCCTGCGCATCGTTGAAGATGGCCAAGTCATGGGGTGATAATCCTCCCACTTGCGACACCGAGGTGGCCTCCACCACGATGAAGCCCGCGCCTCTCATGGCAAAAGACCCGTAATGAACCAAGTGCATTGGCGTGGGCTCGAAGTTCTCGCCGGCCGAGTACATGCACATGGGCGATACGCCAATTCTGTTGGGGATGATCACGCCCCTGATACGCATTGGCTGGAACAACAAGGGCAATGTCTTTTCCTGTGGGATTACCGAGCCCACCTGTTGCGCGTTCACAGCCATTCCAGGAATGACTGGCGTTGCGGGGATGAAGTAGGAAACGTTCTTTGCTGGCGTCACTGGGTCGTCCACGGCCATTCCGTAAACGACTGGCGTTTTGTGGTCGGGGCAGCAGGGAGCGTTATTTGGTTTCGACTCTGGCGCTTGGGTAGACATGCTGCTTGAGGAGTTTGAGCGAGCATGGGCGGCGGCGGCCTGCTATTTATCTTGTGGGGATCATGTGCGATTATTAATCGCATGGCTTCAACTTCATGTGTAGTCGCGCTCGATATGTGAGACAACACCTGCAAACTGACGCACCCAATCCATGAGCCACGCCTCGGTTGTAGCAAAAGTATCCGACAGTCTAACAACCCGTTGGAGGTTGATGGTACCGACCTTGCCGCAAGAGTTCCACTTGTGCAAGACACGGTGCGTTCCTGAGCGCTTAGGCCTGGGATCCAGGGCACAGGTCAATGATGATGATTACTTAAGCTTCCTGATTAAGTAATCATGCAGGTCATCGTGGATTACCTAAGCACGCCAAGCATGTAAGCATCTGTTTATCAATCAGATGTGCTGCTTGGGACAAGCTTTGCGGATGAATTTTCCAGGGTTCAATTGCATTTACCCATCGCCTCAGTTAAATCTCCAGGTGACGCCTCTTTTAAGTTACATAATCGGACAGGAACATGAAAAAGCGTTGCACCGTGAGCTACACCCGTACATCGCAGTGCCGAGTTGCTGAGGCATGGGTTATGCGACCCGCATCCCAAGAGGGCAGATTGCCATCTCCTCCCTCAAATTGGTATGGACTGGAACATTCTTGCATGTGACGCTGCGAAACGGAGACTCAACTCCGCCCGGTCCGGCATAAAAGGAGAAGCGGGAGTGCGGATTGACAAATCCCTTCTGATCCTCAATCACTGAACCCCCAGTTTAGTTTTGAGAGGAATACATTTCCATGACCCTTCTCAAGCGTAGATATTAGCATGCCTATGAAAATCATACACCTGTTCATTGAAGTTAGATCCACAATGGCACCCGGGATTACATGCAGGTCTGCAAGTTTGGCGCTTTTGGCGGGCAACGTGGATGGAATATGATATGGGCGAAGCTGCAAGCGGCGACGGCGTCACGGGATTCTCAGCTTGAAAATTCAGGTGAAAATTCGGTAATGATCACTATTGCTGACATGAGGCAAAAGGATCTAAAAAAGCCATTGGTATGATCTCCCTTATATGGGTTCAGCTGAAGCATCTTTAATTTACAATGTTGAACATTAAGTAAATTAATCGACTCATTCCTGGGATCTTTGATATTTTCAAGTGCTTAGGAAAGACGCATTCGTTGATGATTCCCCTAACAAGGGGTTCCTCTGCACTTATCTAGGAAAACTGACCACGTGCCGCGGCATTTGGAACCTTTTCCCTGAAGAAATCCCGATCGGACTAGTTGTTGACGGTCGAGAAAAGGTGCATCTTTCGAGCCCAAAAAATCCCATTCAGGCTAGGTTTAGACGAGAATGAATCTGAGGCTAGTCCGAACTTGAACCCAAAATTCGACACTGGTATCAAGAAGAGCACAACGGTACCCGAAAAGCCGCACCTGGTGGTCCCACGTCTAGGCTTCGAAGGTAGGCTGTGTTGGACTCGCCTCTATTCCTGCGGGTAACCGATATCCTGCTTTCCCCCTGGAACCGCACTTTGCAGTTGAATTTTGCGCCCATGAGTAGCGCAGTGGTCTCCATAAAGCAGGCCTCTATCATTCTTGACTAATGGGCGAGGAAAACTTAGACCCGTTTGGATGTATGTCAACTGAGCCAGGTTGAATTTTGGAATTTTTCCATCCAGAATATTTGCGAATCCATATTTGAGGTATAGCTCCAGAGGACCCGAAGAATCATTTCGGAGTTTTGCACCTTTTGATGGGTATTGTCTTTAAAATACAGAAGCGAAGACTTCTGATACCCTTAAACGCGTATAATCTCCCTTGGACAAAATTATCATAGAGAGCACAACCAGGTCTTAGTAGTAGATCCAATGGATGTTATACTTTGGCCTGCTAGTGGCGATCCGTTTGGAACACTCCTGTGCTGCGGGGCACTGCGCGTGAATGCAAATTTACCTGCAGCGCGCGGTCAATCAGAATTGCCACCAAACGGGGTTTCTCCACTCCAGAGCCTAGACTGGGGCGGGAACTTAGGTTGCCCGATTAGCACCAAGTCCCGTGTGCATCCAAATGTCTTGGATTGGTTTTGGCCAGCCCTAGGATACAATCCCCGTGAGCCTTTGAAGCCCCCTAGGAATAGGCCAACCTAAAAATCAGCACTTCAAACTAAACGGTGTTTGGTGGGACATAGTCTTCTGGTGTTCAGCAAGGCTGATATGATCGGGAATGTACGCTGAACAAGCTAAAAAGTTGAAAGGGCTAGGAAACTCTTGAGGGTGCGGAAGGGCTCCTTTATATCTTGCTGCTGAAGGCCCCACACCGTGGCAAATTGTGAATGGCGCGTAAATCTGAAACGCCTCAGGAACCGTTAGCTGCCGGTTTCGGCCGTGTTTGTGGACGCCCTCTTCAAAATAAAAGGAGGGCTGCTGCCGCGTTTCATACATAGGCAAAATACTACCGGTGGCTGCAAGAACAGAATGTTAGCGAGGACTACATAACATACTTGACCAGCCTAAAGTGACTGAGGAATCTGAGCAGACAGACCAGACAGACCAGACAGACCAGACAGACCAGACAGACCAGACAGACCAGACAGACCAGACAGACCAGACAGACCAGACAGACCAGACCAGATACTGACCGAGAAATACTCTCGTGTAGGTAGAGTACAAAAAATCGCTAGTGGCTAATAAGGAAGTTTACAGGGCTCCGTAACGATAATTACAGTACATAGACAGAAAAGCCAATTATACTGGGCCCCCCCATGTTGTGATGTCTGGTAATTATATCTGGTGTGAATTCAACCAAGTGCTCTTTGTGGACATAAGCTCCTGGTTAAACAAGAGGAAGTATTAATATGAGCAATGGCTTAAAAAAGGTCCAAAGAGAAGAAGCTGCGCAGAAAGAGTCTTCAATCAGGCTTCCTTTTTCATGAAGAGATTTGCCAGCTGCTATCCAATGCAATACTATTCCTTTTTTTTTTTTCATGTGATGTACCGTTTGCTATGATATACTTGTTTTTACGGCAGCTCATGCGGAACCGGGTCATGGAGATGAATCTATTAACTATGATAAAAGATAACGATGAAGAGCCCGGGCATAGTGGTGGCAATTGCGATGGCGTTTTTGGCCAAAGATGCCACCAGCATCACCAAGACGTCACCAGGCTGTTTCGTGGCCAGCACTCTAGGGACTCGGCGGTACCATTATGCCAGGCCGTTAGGCCTCAAGCCAACGAAAAAGGCATAGCCGTAGCCCGTGGTTTCGAAAGTGATGGTGGTGCCCTTGGAAAAGTAGAGCACGTCCCCAGGAGACACCAGCACCTTCTTGCCAGTCTCATCAGAGATCCAGTAGTCGCCTTCGACCTCCAAGATGATCTTCATCTCATCGTAGTCATAGTGGTATACCAAAGGCTCGCCCTTTTCCTGCTTGTAGAAGCCGGCGGACATCTGCTGCTCCTTGGGCGCATCGGAGGTGAAGATATCACCCAAAAAGGAGTTGTTGCCTGGGGAGGGGATCTGAGGAGGCTTGACCTCCTTTCCTTCGGCTGCTGGCTTGTATAACATAGGCATTTTGACTGTGGGGGCGGGTGTAGATCACGTGTAGGATGAGGATACCAGGCGAAGAAGAAGGTGCTAGGATGGTGCTGGCTGAAACCGGGGAGGGGCCGCCTCTATATATACTTTTTGAGTTTCAGTCGGCGGCTGTATCGCTCATGGGATGCCTGTTTTGGGTGAAAAGATACGGTGGGGCCGTCGGGTCTTATTCCCACTTTGGGCTGTGCTCTGCACTGCGCGCTCTGTTCCAGATAGCTGCCTCGCGAAAAAAGCCTGCTTTAGGCCCGTTTTTCCGCTGAGATAGCTCCGCCATCAACGCGAAACGCCCTGGGCTGGCATCCGCCCGTGAGTACAATACTTTGTGATTCGAAGAAGAAATTGAGTATCGCCGTCCCCTTATTGAAGTGACTTTGTGGTTTGGAAGGAAAAAAAGAAGCCCGACGCGGGGGTCGAACCCGCAACCTTGAGATTAAAAGTCTCACGCTCTAGCCATTGAGCTAGCCAGGCATTTCCGTCAAAATTTAGTCTCTGAAAAACCATAAAGACATATGCAAAATAAGCAATAGTTACTACTGAGAAGCAACTGCCTCTCTCATAGATTTCCATATATCTCATAACCAAGAGAATTATAGTAAGCGATGGTCACTTCGGGGCCAGAACTTTGTCATCCGACGTTACTCTAGATGAAGCATGAGCCTATGTCATTATAATCTGATCGAGCAAAACATTCGGGAGCACCCAGTAGTAGATATCATGGACAATACGTGCTCCATTCGGGCGCCCATATCACGTGCCAACGTTTCAGATTTGTAGCAGTTCAGTAGTGCCCTTTGCTACCTACAGCATAGCTATAAAAGGGAAAGCTTGGGCACCCGCAGATATGATTCATTGTGGCGACACAAGTCCGAGTCAAGACACCAACACGGGAGGTGTTCCGGGGAAAGTTCCGGCATATAGAGCGTATGCCTTTATTGTGTGCCGGAATGCATATTCACAACGTATATAATCGAGCGGGTTCCCCCCAATAATGTTCAACACATTGCTCTTCTGTAAAGCTCTTTAAATGTCCTTTTTGGACACGAATGAAATTAAAGGGGGTGGATGACCCAAGCCTTTGCACGTGAGGTGATCGATGAGGGACCAGGACGGCAAACGCAGCCAGACATATGTGGCAGCACATCTCACAACAAGAGAAAATGACAGCAAAACAGCTTTCCGAGAAGGTGATAATGGGGCGGACTATGGCTTAAATCAAACCCTACTATATTGGAACCAAATGAAGCCCTACTTGATTGGAACCAAATGTTGAATGAACGCATTACGAAAATAGGCTCTCAATCGGCCAGCACTGACTTTTGGGTTATCACAAAAGAATGTCCTTGTTCTTTCTCTTAGCTTTCTAAGTGGTTGTTTCAAAAGTGTTTGGGATAGAATTGACAACGTGTCTTGAAACGGATGTGTTAAACATGACCGACAGAAGGAGACTAGGGGAAAGCGGACAACTTCGTGGTGTAACCTTAAAGTAGGGTATGACTAAGTGAATCTAAATTGAGAGCTGCATTAAAAAGGTGTTTTTGAATTGCGAGATGATCAGAGCTCCCGGAAATTCCCTACCTGCCAACCCAAAATTTTGACTACAACACGAACGAAAAGATGAGAAATTTTGTGTTGGAACCAAATACAAGTCTATTCTTGTCAAAACCTCTTTTGCAGCCTAAATCGTTCGTCTTGACGCCACCTCATTGTTCTGGGTATCTCGACAGCCAATTTCAGAGAGGCCGCAAGTCTTAGAAAGCGTTCGAGGCGGAAAGTGAGGTTGAGGATAGTGAGATCCACTTGTGCATTGCAGCCCCACAAGGACTGGGCTACTTGCTATCGGACTAGGGGGTCAGTTTTGTACAGAAACAGGTGTCAAAAAACTAGAATACCTGGTTATCGTTTCTGCAACCAATCCTATCAATGAGCAGTTACAGCAAACGTTCTTCCGGCACTTGTCCTTTTCTAACTCCAGGATGCTTAAAGATCCACAAAAAGCTAAGAGAAAGCTTCATATGCCCACCAGAAGAGAAGCAATCAATCGATGGAATTGAAGCAAGAATTCTCATTTTTCTTGCGTCAAGTGCACATGATTCACGAGGGTGGCTCTGCTGAGCATATTGCCACTCCGAAAGAGTGAGTTATATCAAGGAGTTCCACGGCCAGTCGAGACCCATATGAGCGGGCTGAGATTGTCGACAGCTCTGGAGAAACGCAGGCATGCCTCTAGATTAATCGGTGGCGGGACCAAAGCGAATTTGCGTGATGAAGTTTAGTGAAACCAAATGCACCAAAGATGAGTACTTATTTGGCTCCCCAGACCAGCTGCTGCTGCCGATCATTTGAAGTGCACCTCAGAAAAGTACTTTGCCATGGCATCTATACCTAGCTGCCAGCTACTGAAATGATGGGGAGATACCGAAGCATTTTGTTCCCCATCTAGTGAAGATGGCACAAGATGGGTGCACACAAAGGCATGTCAGGCAAAAGGCTCGCAGATCGGCGCTGGCATAACTCCAGAACCGAGAATTCCGTTGAACTGAAATAGTCTGGTGGTGCAGGCAGAAACGGAAGTTCGGACTCCCAATGAAGCACTCGACTATACTAAGTGGGTCAAGGATAAGGAAGCATACGCCACTACGGCGAGAAGCCCCTCGACACCGTCAAGAGACGCTCCCCAGCACAGAAGGTGCTTCATGAGGCCTTGGTGCTTTGCAAACGAAACAGCCCCGCCATAAAGACCTTTTGGGGTTTTCGGAGCGACTGTGCCCGCCTTCCTGGATTTCGTCGCCGTCTTTTCCATTGTCCAACGAATATGGCTAGATGTCATCTTTGTCGGGCCGACTTCGCTTTTGTTTTTGGCTTCACGACTGCCAACATTCGCCAGAGGACCTCCACTTCAATCTGCTACCGACAGCTTGGTTATGAAATGGGGACGATGATGAAGACCAGACATAACAATGTCCATGCGATGTGACCACTTGCAAAATTAACCCACCATTGCGGAGTTGACATTACCATTCAACCTTGGCTTCATCATTGCAATCATGGCTTCATTGCAATCTTGGTTGACCGTTACCTTCCTAAAGCCTCAATTACATGATATCGCTTCGAGGCACTTTCAAAAATTCTTATGGAATTGAATTGATCGACTTCCATAGTCTAAGGATGGTCCACTAATACATTCTGCTGGCCGTCGTCACTCATGGGCATCATTTCCACAGACAGCCACATGCATTGATCCACGGGATAGACAGGTTGTGACCCCTCTCCTGTTTGGAATCTTGAATGTGAAATTCATACCGCTTCACCATCAAACTTTGGCTAATGAGCAATGGTCTGCTAAGATGGGCCGAGATTTCCGCACAAAGGTGGCCTTGAAATATAAAGTTAGACATGGTCATCTTTCATTGGGGAGCCAACACTGGGAAGTATAATCTTCAGCACTGGACAGTCTAGTCATTGCACGATCTATATCGCACGTGGCCCTCTCACACCACAGCTTCAATGGCCATGCTAGGTCAGACATGGCGATGGCCATGGTAGGTCAGACATGGCGGGATATGCAGATTATGACATCAATTCAACACCAGGACACGGCAGCATGGCCAGGCAGTTCTACTCCGCAAGCTGCAAGCACATGTCTAGCGAGGATTCAAGATCAGCATGGTTCATTACGATGATATCCCGCATGACGGCCTTGTCCAAGTTGGGAAACATCTCAGCGAGCTGCGCAAACACTGTGTCAAAGCCCGGGCCCAGGGCATCTGGATTCGGTTCAGGCGCCAGGGGCTGCGTGGACTCCTCAGCTGCCGGAGAGATGAAGCTGGAGATTGACTTTGTCAACATTTCAGCACTGGCGAGAATCACTCCTGAAGGTGACAAGGTGCGACCCACAGGGACTTCAGTTGGGGCGGAACTGGACGAGCCGTCCACCGGGGTTGTTTCGCCACGCAGGGCGTTTTTCTGCCGCATGGCTGCTTCCCAGGCCTCCATGTGGGCATCATACTCCTTGTCTGAAACGGTGAGATCGTCTTTCTGGATATTCTGGATGAACAGGATAGCGCCCTGGACCGTTGACAAGTAGTAGCTTGTCTCTCCATGAATCAACCATCGCTCACCACGGTACCGCTCAATGTAGTGGAGGTTGCTTAGAAGACGTGGAGGTTTCGCCCGGAGCATCACGAGGATGAGAAGCGGGATGAACAGGTCGGCATTTGTTTCGTGGCCATTGACTCGTAGAAGACTGAAGATGATTTTGCAAGCATTGAGAATGCATATGATCTTATCACGGGGGGCACGGTACGTGTTGATCTTGTTAAGCTCTGTTTCTGCGTATTGCAAGTAATCCACGTCCGAGCCTCGCGAGAGCCGGCCCACGTCCACATCTAGGTGCGTACCAGAAAGCCAGCTGAACTTCTCCATCTGCAACGCAAGTTCTCGGTCTTCATCGAGGTCTTTTTGCAAGGCGCCGCTTGGGGCCTTGGTGTCATTTTCCACGGGGAAACAGCACTCGTAGAGCCTGTTCATGATTAGTTTTTCCACGCCCTCCAAGGAGTTCTCTGTATCTGTGGCATCCATCAGCGCAAAGGGCTCGTGGAGGCTGAACTTTTCAGCTAAGAAGTCTGTAAAGTTCCGCACGGCTTTCGTCTTTTGGGCCGTGGTCAACGAGTCAGCTCGCCGAGTAAAGGACACGAGAAATGACCTGATGTAGCGCACGATGGGGTCGGCATTTTTGTTGCGGAGATGGGAAAGGAAAACCGAAAAGTCAAAGGGCCGGTGGGACACTTGATGTTGTTCCTTGGCGTCGATTTTGGAGGTGAGCGAATCTTTTCGAGAAGAGGCCCGGGTAGTTTTGGGTGCTTTGTGCGAGGCGTCGGCAGCTTCGGAGCGTAAGGGTTTCACATCAGGAACCTGAAATTCCTCCAAGGGCTCGGATGCTTCAATGGAGAGGATGTCATTCTTCTCAAACCGGTCGGCCTTTTCAGAGTCCATTTTGCTTTCAGCCAGCTTCTCCAGATAGTCTTGTTCAGCCTCTGGCGAATCCTTGTGGTCAGCCAGAAATGCCATTTCCTTTGCTTCGAGATCCGGCTCGTACGCTTGAATGGACATTGCAGGCTCGTACGCTTGAATAGACATTGCAGAGAAGGGAGGGTCTTCACGGGTATTGCTAGGCCCCGAATGTAATTGCAGTTCTTGCAACGTTCCCGATGCTGCTGGCATTGGAGGATCAGTGGGTGAAGAAGCCAGTAAGTCGGGTTGATTGCTTTGGTCATGTTGACGAGAATCGTTCTGACGCAAGTCGTCCGAAAGGGAATGCGACGACTCTGCTCCTGAGGTCATCTTAGTTTCTGCAGCTCTGTCGGTCTTGCCACTGTTTTGAACGACATCGGTCTTCGGAACGATTGTTTGAGTGACATCTTTCTCAACGACATCCTTTTGATCAACATTCTTTTCAGCATCGATCTTCGCAGTGATATTTTCAGCGACACCCTTTTCACCCTTTTCATCGACACCCTTCTCATCGACACCCTTTTCATCGACACCCATTTCAGCGAAGGTCTTCCCTGCGGTCGTTTCAGCGACATCCTTTCCAACGTCAGCAACCTTCCCAGTGCTCTTTCCAACGACACCGTTCCCAGCTCTTTTAATCTCTTCGGTCGTCAGAGCGGAGCCCTCTTGAGCATCTCCAGTGTCTTCACCTTTTGACGTTTCGTCCTCCCTTTGACTTGGCCCCGTCTCTTCGCCTCCTTCTTTGGAATCTCGACCAGTTCCGTCGAATGCTCCTTCACAATCGCTAATACCGTCCCTGGACTTCCGGCCCGCAATGCTTGCTGGTGTCATCTCCCCCAGTTGTTGTTCCCATTTCTTTCCCTCTTGTCCTTCCGAGCGGACATCAGGATGACTATTCTCGTCTTCATTGGTGCCCTTGCTCTGGGGGTTTTCAACACCCTCGTACTTGTCTAAAATGTTCCGGACCCCCGCTTCAGACAGGGACATACCCGCAGGCAACATCATACTGCCTGAAGTACCCGAATTGGGCAGGGCGCCGGGGAAAGGCTCCAATTTGGAAGCAGCGGGCGGTAGTGGGTCGGTGGTGGCGTTGGCGGCATTGCTCGACGCTGTGATGGAGGTGGTGGAAGTGGTGGAGGTGGTGGAAGTGGTGGAGGTGGTGGAAGTGGTGGTGGCGTCGGTGGTGGCGTTGGCGGCATTGCTCGACGCTGTGATGGAGGTGGTGGAAGTGGTGGAGGTGGTGGAAGTGGTGGAGGTGGTGGAAGTGGTGGTGGCGTTGGTGGTGGCGTTGGTGGTGAATGTAGTCGGCAGAGACTTGGATATGTTGAAATTGAAGTGACTCATGGAAAAGGGCGCAGATTCTGTACTTGAGTCGCCGTGCCGGAGAAGGTTGTAGATGTCAAAGCAGGCGGGGAGTATCGGAAGCTCTTGGGTAGTATCATGCGCGGGTCCTGCATACAGCGCCAGTGTAGCGTGAAGAGTCAATAAGGTGTGGCGCGGGTATTGGTCATGTCGATTTCTGTCTCACGAGCGAGATAGATGGGAAGTGGGGAGCTAAATGAGGAGTGGGGAGATAGATGAGGAGTGGGGAGATAGATGAGGAGTGGGGAGATAGATGAGGAATGGCCGAGACAACGGAATGGCCGAGACAAAAGGGAATGAAGGGGACGGAAACAACAATGAAACAGAAAGGACTGATGCTGCGGTGCTGGACCAAATGGATTGACTTCGTTTCAGAATTGTTCCTCTGTATTTTCTTTCTACCAGATGTCCCTATGCTCCAGATGCCCCTATACTCCAGATGCCCCTATACTTCAAAGGCTCAAATAAACCATACTAAACACTGCAAAAGGTCACACGCTGAACCAGCAGAAAAGCAAAGGCATGGCACAAGACAGGGATAAAAATAGTCGTCACGGTAGCAAGCAACTCACTGGCGATTTTCCAGCAGGAAGGTGTACTGCTTATAGACCAGCTCATCATTCCTTTGGATAACACATCCATAGGTCAATTCAGAGAGATTGCAGGCGTGCATGTGCTTGGCCCTTGGCCTCTCTTGGAACGGCCGTGCATATAGATGCAAAGGCTGGGGCAAAGTGGGCCTTATCATTCAAAAAAGCCCCCAAGCTTTGGGCACATTTCGGAACGTACCCAGAAATCAACACTGATTTCAAAATGGTAGATGGAACTGGGTGGCTGATTACATGAAGTGAGCCCTCTGAAGAGCATTCTCCGGGCTGGGTATGGATTTGATCCAGGTCAATTCCACTCAATAGCTTCTTTATCCACAGTGACCCAAATTGTTGTGCAAGAGCCACCAGCTCAGGCTGAGTGAAGTCACAGAAACAATGGTCAGTGACTTTGATCCTCCAGTGCTGGTGGAGGTCCAAACATTAACGTGTATCCAGAGACAGAGCAAAGTTGGTGATTTTGGACGCACCGCCGGCTCTGGGTACGATTTGATGTTTTGCTTTTGACCTGATATGCTAAGACTTTCAAGAGATGGGAGAAAAGGTATCACCGTGGTGTATCCCAACTTGATGGTAGCCTTTTGCTTCTACTCGTGCCACTGGTCACAAAATGATACTCCTACTGTGACTACTAAGGTGTGATGCTGACAGCTGCAAGCAACAAGAAATGCAAAGGCTCCAAGAAATGCAAAGGCTCCAAGAAATGCAAAGGCTCCAAGCATGTATTGGTAAGAGCACATTTCCAACCGAAACTTCAACTTCAACAACTTGTCATGCAACTATAGTTTAGGTTGGTCTAAAGTGCCGGCTTTCGTGAGACAAATGCTTCTTACTGAATCTATGAGTCGTTGCTGTTTTGGATAAGAAGGTAGAAAGGCCACGGCAGTGGCACCGGGAAACAAAATGGCACCAATTCTCGCCAAAACCATGCCAATTCCAAGACCCAGAACTCGAACGAAAAGGCCAAAAAGTCTGAGGCTCTGGCGGAACAAACACTTAAGAGAAAGGCCATCTGGAGAAGCCAGTTTTGAATCATACCAGCCCAGGTTGAAGTGTCATCAAAGATACCTCCTAGAACCAGACCCACTAATACTAATGTATCTGTTGGTGAAGAAGTCTCTACATATCTTCATGATGCAATGTCGGTGCTATTAGAACCTTGACCACTGAACATAGTCCGTGGATACTCGACGGTCCTCCACGCCCTATTATGAAGCAGAATCGGAGCTGCCCTTTATAGGCTAAGAGCCCTGTGGAAAAACTATTCGTTGATGTGTACAATAAGGCATTCATGTCGAGGTATATACGGAAGCTGGCCAAGACCACGCCACTGCATTCGGTACCTTTGCCATGGTCCCGCCCGGTGGTTTCGCCAATGGCACCCCACCTCAATGCTGCTTTGGGTTCCACCGCACCTCAATGCTGCTTTGGCTCCACCCATTCCTCGAAAATAAGTTATCGGGGACCCATGAGGAGCGCACTACCCATGGTGGGTGTTCGTACCCATTTTAAACACGGCAACCTTCTGTCTATTGTGTTTCCAAGTGGCTAGTTCTTTGACCCTGTTTGGTCCCCATTTTTCCTTTTCTCTTGGCAGCCAGTATCCTGGAATTTTGACCTTGGAGATCGGCCTTGCACCACATTCTCGGTTTTGGCAGAAGTCATCAAAAGTCAAGCCGAGCGGAGATCTGGTTTCCATGTCACCCGGGAAACAGAAATGACCTGTAAATTGGATATACGAATAGCACCAATGATGAAGATGAAGAACCTTGTGATAACCACGAATACAGGTCTGTCATTGGAAAATTGCTCTTCGCAGCAAATGCTGTCCGGTTCGATATAAGTTGTATTGTTCTGAGTCTATCAAGAGATCTCAATGGCTCAAAGATCAAGCATTTAAAGCCAGCAAGGAAGGTTTTTCGCATCTAGAATCAACTCCATCTTTGGGACTCATTTGTGAGTCACAGTCAAATTGTCAAATTAATACCTATTCAGATGCCAGCTATGCATCCCGGCTTGAGGATAGTCTTTCTGTCACCTGATACCTAATACTCCTAGGATTTTTTTGCTCGATTGAAACCTAATTTTCCAATGGTTTCATTTATCACTTCGTTCCACACGAATGGAGGCAGCAAGCAAGGATTTTCGTTATCTAAAATCGACGGAGCATCATGCCTGGCTTGGTCATCCTAGGAGCTTCACCAGTGCTGTGGAAATCCAAGCTACAATATATTACCCAACTTCGACACTCAATGCCGAGTGAATTGCGCTCTTCACAACGACTCTTGAAGCTACATGAAAAGAACCTATTGTCGGAAATAGATCAGGAAACGAAAGAACAATAATCATACAAATCCAGGTTGGAGTGTCATCGAAGATGCCTCCTAGAACCAGACCCACTAATACTCATGTATCTCATGATTATGATGATGGAGAAGTCCACAACTATCTCCATGATACAATGGCGTGCTATCAGGGCGTGCTATCAGAGCGTGGACCACCACTGAACATCAGTCCATGGTAGCTCACCGGTCCTCCCATCACATCCATGTATGACGCAGATGAAGAATTATCCAATTTAACAAACTGCGCAAGTTGCAGACCCTTTTATATTGAAATCGTGCTAGCGGTCACGCCTTATTAAGCTCATGAAAGTCAGCACCACGAAGGTGCCATTCACGCTGATGCCCGAGGTGCAACTCAAATCCTCGCCATCAACAATGTTCTTGAAAAGAGTTTTTAAAAGGTTTCAGAAACTGCAACCCAGTATTTTATCATTTATACTTTCTCAAATGCGACAGAATTTGAAGCTTGGCGATCTTTTCGGAAACCTTATTTAGGGCCGGCACGCGTGGGAGTGGTACAGACACCGAGACACGAGGTGCACGCCGAATTCTTAAAAACTTTGAAAAGAAATTACTGCCCTGACTCTTTTTTCTCGGCCTCGGAACCTCTGACCTCAAAAGGCCTACTCGTTCATAGAATACTGAGAATGGGGGTGATAATAAAACACCACAACCACCTCCAAATGACCGGAAGTCGGCAGGCGAGCGTTTTGCAAGATTAATCATCAAGCGCTTCAAAGAACGCAAATCATGATGTCTTGAGACAGATCATGACACCGCGGATTGCACCTTATTCTCGGACAGATACAGCTCCAATATAGCGGCATACATCGTGAAGGATTCCAAGGCGGTCACAAAGCGGGACCGGTCCGGGTTCTATGACAAGTTATCAGAAGTCTGGAACCGTTGGACATGACGGCAGCCGGGGCTTACATCTCAAGGTAAGCATCTAACATATACACAGACTTGGAACCACAAGATGATGTAAGAACGACCCCGGTATCACGATCCCCTCGGATCAAGAAACCGATGTTACGACGTCTAATACATAGCATTATACAACAAACAGGACAACCAGGACAACCAGGACAACAAACAGGACAACCAGGACAACAACCAGGACAACCAGGACAACCAGGACAACAACCAGGACAACCAGGACAACAACCAGGACAACCAGGACAACAAACAGGACAACCAGGACAACAACCAGGACAACAATACACCAGTCACATACATGAGAAGTTTGGACATGCACACGAAATCATAGTGCGAGACATGTGCAAACAGGAAAACATCAGATTTCATCCTGATGACGCGAAAGCCATCCGAAACTGCCACATATGTTTCGAACTACATGGACAAGCCATGACGTACAACAGCTCAACTTCAGATCCAGCGATTGACTCGACCAACAGGGTCCAACAGATGATCCATCATCTCGACACGACTCCAATTGACTCGTGCATGCGTCCCGAATACCTTGAGGACCTGGATCGAGCAGTCATTCCCTACAATTACACCATTTGCCAAATTCATGCGAAACCAACACCCACTCCGAACATGAAGAAATCCCTCGGGTGTCGTTCCACCGTAAACTCTATGATATTAGATCTATGATATTAGATCTATGATATTAGACACTAGCGAGAAGCGGCACAAAAGGAAAGGTCAATTTCAGGGGTACAAGATCCCTTGGCTGAGGTCATCTTTGTTGGAAAATGTGAGTAACGACTCACATTTTTTCTCTGCGGTCGCACTTTCCTTGGGTGCAAATTCTACTGACGCGCCCGGGAACCACGCTGTTGCATCCGGTTGCCAGAGGGGCGGTGTGAGCAAAAATGCCCCGTGCTGTGTTTTCTTCTTCAAGACATACCACAGAAGCCCAGTATCTGCCTTTGGCAATACCCGGGCACCTGGTCGTCCCCTGCAAGGCTTGGCTAACTCCTGTCCTATTTCGTGCAACGAGCCTTGCGAAATCGTTGAGACCGGGTAGAGGTTATGCTCCACTAGAGCAATATTACACGATACCAGTTGTCAGAACACCCAAGGATAGTACCGATTTCACCTGTAATGTGCGGCTAGATAGGGAATTGACTGAGACTCCACAGCGTTCCATCGCACTCCGCTACCTCTCTTCGAGACATGGACTTGAGGCCTCAAGTTCGCCTTGGATATCTTCGCCAAGAATGCCCACTTGGTACCGATCAGTAAGATGAGGCACTTAACCGTGGAGCGGTCCGGACCAGTTTTTCCAAATCACGCCAAAGGATCCTCCTTGTTTACAGAAGATCAACGAAAACACCGATCTAAGAACTGGAGCTTAGTATCCAACACTAGTGATGTAGTATCAAAGCAGTCCTTCTCGGTGTCCAGTAGCACAAAATAGCAATCAACAGCCAGTGCTGAAACCTCGCTGTCACCTATTAAATGCTGTAGCTGAAATCCCAGGCTTGAACCCCATCTCCACATCAACAGCATCCAAACCAAGATCATTTAATTCTCATTCATGATCGACAAATCACCAAAGTCGAAAAGTCGTTCCTATGAGTCCGTGCAAGGGCAGTAGAGTGCCGAGAGCCGCACTCCAACCTGTAGACTTTGCAACACTTGACTCGAACTGATTAGTCGTTTGGGCCCATGAGTGCACAAGTCAGCTTTCTTTCGAAATAAGTTAAATAGCTATATATTATACATTACATTGAATCATTAGCTTTTTATCATTATCCTTTGCCTTCTACACTATATAAACGTAGTGTGTGTCCACCAGTATCTTTCCATATTCGCGGAGCCATTGTGTCCAACGAATTGGCTCAACAAACATGATGTTCACAACGTAATAAGTCGTCAATCATTTGATTCAAGGACCCATTATTCATCCGACGAATTCGTAACATATGCTGTACTCCTGATTCATATGTTGGCAACTCTCCAATTACTTGATTCGGAGCTTGATCTGCTCTCATTGCGGTAGGTTCAAATCCACATATCCGAAAGATCCTAGCTTTGCCTTAGCAACCCAGGCCTAAAGTTGTAAGGCCTTTCTATGGGTCGATGGGTTCACGAAAGGTTAGACCCTTTAACTGTATCCAGTTCACAATTTCTATAAAATGAAGCCCGACCAACCTACAATACATAAACCTTGAGTTAAACCATTTTTAACAGCTCTAGTATGATGTCAAAAATATGAACTCCCTGCCAGCATCTTTAAATCATAATGTTAAAACATATGTTAAATTAAATATTTATATAACTATGTGCAGTTAAACCTCCTATTGCTAAATTCATTAAAGCAAAAGAAGTATATAATGGTCATGGTGATGGGCTTACTAAATGAAAAGCATGATTGAATATAACCTCTTATTGAATTGGTCATTTTTTTTGTAAAATATTGATGTATAAAAATTTGGGTTGAGCTGAATTGCTTTTGAACCAATATGTATTACTTAAAAGGTCTTGACCATTAGACTATTAGCTCATAATTAGATGATTAAGATTTCTCAAAAGCTAAGAACGAAATCACTAAAATGAAAGCAACACTGAAAGCAGATCTAGATTGAAGACAATATCCTCACGACTTCAGTATGCCTTCCGGCACGAATCTGTTCCATTCCAAAACACCAAGCGGGTCTCCATCCATCACGCGGAAGGTGAATTGTTTGTCAAAGGTCCAAACTAAGTGGCTCTGCTGAAGCTACACGACTCACAGGTCTTCTCCGCAGTCTCAGTGGGATTAGCATTGAGTTTCACACATCAGTTGATTTTATTATTGGTCGTGATTTTATTATTGGTCGTGGAGTAGAGTGACTCGGATGAATGTAGAAAGCGTTGCGGGTCTCGGATGGCATATCCGGCAGATGAAACGCTCGGATGGGCCCAAGTCAAGTACCAAAAGGAAATCTGCTGATTATACAAAATTTTCCAGGGCTTAAGTAAAAAAACAGGAGAGTCCTTGTTAAATATGTTGACACAGTAGATCTTCCTTCTTGCTTCTCTGTGAAATTGAACATGGCCTTCACACTTACAGATGGCCACTATCAAGCGTGCCAAAACGACTTTACAGACTAAGGAAGGTTACTTTACATTGATACTGGGCACTGGTCCTATAAAGGGCTGTGACTACTTTTATCAACCTCCTCATCTCGTGGAAAATGGATCAGTCTCATAATCTGTAATCTCTCATAATCTGCAATGTCTTATATTCTTTATCTGGATCATACCTTGGATGATTCGCCTACCAGAGTTTCCAATGGGAATGACTTTGACCAAACCTAAGGATAGTCTTCATGGTATCCTCTAGGTATGTGTAGACATCCATTGGCTTCTGAGGATTCAAGGGAAGTCTCATTGAACCTACACTACAAGTATTTCTTGTGGGTCTGGAATACCCTCTTGGCATGTCCCACCTCCGTAGTTTATCTGAACCCGTAGTTTCTGAACCCGTAGTTTATCTGAACTCGTAGTTTATCTGACCCCGTAGTTTCTGACCCCGTAGTTTATCTGATTACTATTGTAAGCTCGGGATACCCTTCTCCTTTTATAGTATTGAAGTTAAGACATACTCCGAAAATGTAGCAATCCCAGGAACCCGTGTGTGATATTCTAAATTTATTATGAATAATATAATCGAATTAGACAATATAGAAAAATATAAGCCCTTTTGTATATGGTATCCTGAATTACCGTCAATTGAAACATGTTTTGAGCTTTGCAACAAGTTTGAATTTTTAAATTATTCATTATCTATTTTATCTGTTTTAATATTAAATGAAGATCTTTATAAAAAATGTGGTAATATAAAAGATCGTTTTATATATGATTTGAGTATTAAGGTCAATATTAAATGGGTAGAAAGTACTTGTTGTAATTACACAAAAATATGTTTGGGTTTAGAAGAAATATTAGATGATGATAATATTTATTCTAGAATTAATGTAGATATGTTATTTAGTTTCCATAATCAAATTAGAGTTGAGAATAAATATTTGCGTGATAGTGAAAGCGAATTTCAATTTTTATATCCATTAGGATTTGGACAATTATACAAATATGATGCTGAATACCACTATTTCA
>NLAK01000060.1:0-94111 GCA_002370295.1 Metschnikowia bowlesiae | reverse complement strand
ATCAAGCGCGGGTAAACGGCGGGAGTAACTATGACTCTCTTAAGGTAGCCAAATGCCTCGTCATCTAATTAGTGACGCGCATGAATGGACTGGTTGCAGTGATGGAAAAAGGTGTGATAGGAGGGTTGTATGGACCAAGTTAGCTTGGAAGTTTGCCAAGAAGCCTTTTCCACGGGTGGTACTGAAGTAACAAGAAAGGTTGCGACTTTCTTGATTCATCAAACCACAAAAGGTCTTTGGGAATAGGCGATCTAACTTTGAAGAATTTTAAAGACATGAGCTACGTCAGATACAAGAATGGAGATTTCAGAAGGGGAATTCAATACAGAGAATACAGGTGCCCTTGGATGAATCTCACTCAAGGGATGGGTTTAGACACACTGATTGGTAACACATGGAAACCCAAAGAATTTCTTGTGAACAAAAATGGACACAGGCGAGGACTCAGTGAGTTCAAACCTCAGTGATACGTTCACGAGATGAGTGATGTAAGGTATTTGTACGTTGGATTGTTTTTGGCCTTGTCTATTGTCTAGTCTATTGTCTAGTCTATTGTCTAGTCTATTCTCTATTTCATTCGCTTCTATTCTATTCTATTCTATTCTGTTGTTAGAGTCAACTCCGGTAGCTTCTACCTAGAGGGGAGGCTCTTTAGAACCCTCAAAGAAGGGCAAATCTTGTAGAGAAAGCTGGCCAAAACCTGGCCTAGCGTTGGCTCCTCTCGGAAAAGGCCTTTCGACACTCCCCATCAGATGACACTCTTTAACTGCCTGTCATCATTCAACACCTTTGAGTTCCAG
This sequence comes from Metschnikowia bowlesiae, assembly GCA_002370295.1. Taxonomy (NCBI): domain Eukaryota; kingdom Fungi; phylum Ascomycota; class Pichiomycetes; order Serinales; family Metschnikowiaceae; genus Metschnikowia; species Metschnikowia bowlesiae. Next base: position 93,311 of record NLAK01000060.1, on the reverse strand, counting down.
TATTCATGCTAGTTTTTCCAATCCCTTGGGAGGAAGCGGACCAAATTCTCTTTTGTATTAATACGGTTCACTACCACTAGCTTCTGGTTAACATATTGTATGATCACAGCAGATTTTGTTTCAACGTGTCATGTGCCCTTCTTAAACGTCCCGCCAATAACTATTTTACAACGTTAGTATTGTCACCACTTTTATGGTTTGCTTACCATACTGCATCCTCAATTCTGTCATGTCCTTAGCCATTGCCTCTCTGCTGCCATCACATAGTCCGAATAGCTCCGCTTCACCCGTACACCCCGCTAGTCCTCTGTAGCTTTGACGACCATACCTCCCATAAACATTATTAGATACCAGTTCTAGATTGCCTCGTTTCATGTTTGTGGCTAGGTCTGTAGTCACAAACACTTCCACGTCCTTGTTCAGCTCTTCTGTTCTTGTGAATAATATTCCTTTGGAGTAGGTATCTCATAGTCATGTGTGCTGCCTCATGTGCTTGGCCTTGGATCTTGCCAGGTTAGTACCAGAAGGGCAATGTCTGGTCTGACGGTGTTGGCCGCAAACATGAGTCTCCCAATACCGTTCTATATCCATCATCACATTGACTCTTCACATGGTTCCGAATTCTTCCTCCCAAAGAACATGAAGACGCTCTTTATGTTTTCCCGGAGGGTAAGTTGGGCGAAGCTCATTTGTATATTCCTTTCGTTGGTAAATAGCCCTCAAGGTTCAATCCAATAGTCCGATCTCCAAGATCATCTTTCATATCAAAACCTTTGACCTTTCCAATCCTTCACACTCGCCTTATCAGGACATATCAATATATCCAAAGGCCATCAATATATCCAAAGGCCATAGACGGCCCTGAGTGTGAATTATACCATGAATTCTTCAAGAGTGGCATAAGCCACGGTTTTGGGGTTCCGAACTAACTGCACTCACAGCACGGTACACTCTGCCGCTGCCACCACGCATGAAGGCTTGCAGATTCTTTTTAATTTGCTTGTGGAATATCACTTTTTGCTGATTGTTTTACCTTGAAAAAACACCCTCAAATAGTTGTGTGATGCTGAGCCTGGGCTGAGGTTCACCCTTAAGCAGACCACCTGTATCCCTTAATACCTAGTGCTCAAAATCGTTCTTTCCTCACTTTGCTAAATATTGCCTTTTATATCCCTCATCTCGGCGACTTATTCCGACACCACGCCAATGCCGATACGCCAGTGTATAGTACCGGCTCTGAGGCTTAATCCACGCTGGCTCATTTCATCGGATCAATAGGCTTTGCAGGTTCCACAAAGTCGATACTTGTAATGTTTAGAATCAGATTTGAGCTAGTTTGGGCTAGTTTGACCTAGTTTGAGCTAGGTTGAGCTAGAATGATTTTTATGATCCGGTTATCTTGGGATTTCGATGCTCAACATATAATACGAGCTACTATATATCCTTAGTGCGGCATCATACAACTTATCATTGCTGTTCTTGGTGTAACAATGTGAACCTGTTCACGAAAGTTTCTGTAATTGACACACGCTATCGGTTTCTCTAGTCTATCGTTTCTCTAGTCTATCGGTTTCTCTAGTCTATCGTTTCTCTAGTCTATCGTCTCTAGTCTATCGTGCTCTCTAGTCTATCGTCTCTAGTCTATCGTCTCTAGTCTATCGTGCTCTCTAGTCTATCGTTTCTCTAGTCTATCGTTTCTCTAGTCTATCGCTTCAGTCTGGTCTATCGCTTCAGTCTGGTCTATCATCAAGCATACCAATTCAGGTGATGCAAGTTTACCTGGTGAGAACAATTTGTGATTCCCGGACCTACAGTTGCTGAACCAAAGCCACGGATGGCGATGGAGTGAATTCCCTTATGCCCACAAAGCACTTATAAAACGTTCGTCACAAGAGCAATGCGCTAACTATGTCTAGATATTTGACACCGACTTCGTATGATATACCAAATGCCTATTGTGTGCACCATAAAAAAGCTTGGAATGAAATACCTAATCTCCCCGACTGCACCAGTTCATGTCAAGGTGACGGTATAATTCCAGTTCATGTCAAGGTGACGGTATAATTCCAGTTCAGCGATTCACCCTTTTTGATTCGAACCTTTGTTCGGCCATCCCTCTGACCGAACAATTTGTTTAGCATCTGCATAAATACATTAAGAACAAAAGAAACGACAAAGAAAACAATGATTCACACTATGAATTGCTTCATCCATCTTGCTTGAGCTTCAGCTTACATTGAAGAAAAACTGGTCGGGATAGAAAAAGTGGACTTCGACCTCGGAACTACAAAGACCGTTTTGGACCCTACCGATCACGCTTCCGTCAGTATTTTGTTGTGTGCATGTGCACAAGCGCCAGGGTCACTTTCTTGAACAAACTTGGGGTCGTTCTGGAGTTCCAAAAGGCACCACCAGTCCTCATAAACATAGAGACCCATAAGCATGACCAGCAGGGCGAAGGTAGAGAGTTGTCGACAGGTGGGAGCACCCAGATCTGTAGGTCTCGTTGAGGTAGAGTGGTGTCCACAAGTTGGGGAAAGAGGTTTCTGAGCACAAGATACGAGTGTGTGGGGTTGTTCTGGTCGGGTTCAGCATTTGTCAAGTGAGGGACTTTTACCGGCCTGCTTCGGATCTTACTTTTTGGTACAGTAAGTGTCGACTCCAATTCCCGAGTCCAAGCGGCCCTTACCCGAGTCCAAGCGGCCCTTACCCGAGTCCAAGCGCCCTGGAAGTACATGGTTGATAGGAAAGATGCTAGACAGTGTCGGACTAAAAAGTATGTACCCACATGAGTATCCGTTGATAGTCACATCGTCGCCTAAATAGCCATTTATAGCTACATCTATTTTCTGAGGCTATTTTCGGCCTGAAATCGGCCAAAACAAGATACCAACCCCACGGACCCACCCAACAAAGCAATTTCCAAGCACCCGCCTCTGGCAAATGAACAGTACTTTCGTTGAAGCAGAGAGTAAGCGACTCGGCTGCCGGCGATGGTTCAAGGGTTGTCGTGGAAGCTGGGACAGACGATAGTCTAACGGGCGGAATCCCTAGGCATCATGAAACGACGTTTTTTCTTCCTCGGCATATCCAAGAGCTTTCCTAGAGTAGACCATTCGTAACCCACTCAGGAATGTTTCGTCGACTCCCGAAAGGGAACTCAGAGTGTACTCAGACACATCTGTCCAGCTTTAGAGAACCCCTTGGAAGCACGGGAAGCACATAATCAGACCCTCGGAGGATGACTCCGGCCTGGCCAATGTGTAGATATGACGTCCTGCGGATTTACCGGTATAGGCATGGGTCGACTGAAGAGTGGGTCTTTTCGGAACATGACTTCAATTCCACGGCGGTCTTCGGACACTTGTCCAATTGTTGCCAGTCATATCCACTAAACTATGATGCTTTGATGTTCTTGAAAGGAGTATTGTAGGAGTAGTAGACCGGGTCCAAGGTCCTCACAGTGCCGAGGCGGGTCGACGAGGGTGCCACTTCCTGGTACAGCTTCAGGCCGCCACCAGAAGAAGGTATCATCATGATCAACCATTCAAGGCCTCACCTCTTGAGATCTGGCACCGTGAAGCCCCTGAGACCCGACTCATTGGGCCCAGCACGCTTCCTATTACGGCCATTTCCCATTCCACATGTCGTGCTTTACTTATTGCTTGGCTTGGCCATGCATCTTGAGCATTAATCTCATTATCTCATGATCCGCGCTAGGGTCGAATTCTCACACCAACATGCTCTTCTAGATGCGCTTGTTCCTGAGTGCGATGGGATTCTCGCTTGTCTTGGATCTCCACTTTAATAGGTCTCCTTGTCCATAGACTGATGTTTTCCTAGCTTCACTTGTCCATAGACTGATGTTTCCCTAGCTTCACTTGATGTGCTTGTCACGGTCCTAGCACGTTTTGACATTTTCGTTAAAGACCTGCGCTTGTAGCCGTTTTTGTCGAGCTCCCCATTAAGAAACTCGGTCCTCCCCGGCCTGTCATTCATAACTAACGAGTGTGCAATCGTTCTGCCGATTCAGCCGTATTTCCGTTTCGGGCACTTGTAGTATGTCATCCAGGCCTGCGGGAATCTCGCCCGACTCGAGAGTGATCTGAACTTCTCTCCATCCAGAGATTCCCGATTAAGGCAGAAAAAACGGAGAAGCCTTTGATGATACCGGAACTAATGGTGTCATACTCAAAAAGTGTTCCCCTAGGTAATTCTGGTACGCCAACCCAAGGTCACGGATCGCTCTGGGTACATCTTGCATCTGGTGATCCATCCCTGCCCAGAGCATGCTGGCCGTTTCAAATACTGGCTATCCGTATTGCTGCTCACACATGGTTGATACACCCAAGATGGTATCGAAAGACCTTCATGATATATCACCTTGCCACCATTAGTCATGCTCACAAGCCTGCAATGTCCCTCGGCTCTTTCTCAGCCCCAGGCTCATGCTCCATACAGATTGCAAAGACACCCTCTGTCCAGATCATTCACCAAGGCCAAAACCTCTCCCCACGCAGACCCCAAGAGCGCCTTGTAGCTCGAAACAAGCAGGAAGAACAGGCTCTTCAAGTCCTCAGATGGGCTCTCGTACCTGGCGATGCACGTGAAAAAGCTGGCCAAGTTCTTGCGGCCTTGTGACGTGGACACTTGGCCCATACCTTCGTCCGGATTGAGGCTGATGGTCCGCGCCATGCCCAAAAACGCCGTGTCTTTCTCGTTGTCCTCAAAAACATAGTTCATCTGGGAACACCACGAGAAAATCACCTCCGGAAGGCGACATGCTAGCACCATGTTCCCACCGGCGATGGCCAAGCCCAAGCGTCCGAGACAAATGGCAGTATTCTGCAAGAGCATCAGCTCGGCATCGGAGTTGAGCAACGGCACCAAAAGCGCCACGAGGTTCGCCAAGTACGGCTCCAAGTCGCCTGCGCTCACTTGAAGTGCAATCTCGCCAAGGCACCACACTGCGTTGTTGGCCGCTGGGTACGTGGAGTATGAGCAATTGTGCACCTCATTGCCAACGCACTGGATGATCCGGGGAAGATGCGGTTGCACGAACGACGAGAACGTGTACATGGTTAAGTCCCCCAACAACGCGTACGCCAGCTGGCGGACGTCGTCGTCGTGGTCCTCCAAGCACGTGAGCACCAATGGCATAAAGTCGGCGTCGTGGCTCAAGAGCTCGTGCGAGTGGCTTTGGAAGCCCTGCATGAGCCCGCTGATGAGGTCCAACGCGGTCACCATGAATGCCTTTTCCGGCGCCTCAATCAATGGGTCGGTATGCATGAGCTGGTTCATTTCCACGGTGTGGCCCAAAATCTTCACTGCCCTTTGGAACACCGGCACCGCGTACGGCGCAAATGCCTCGCCCATGGCCACGGCCACGCTGGCTATGCATTGCAATAAAGGCCACAAGTCCGTGTCGTCGTCGGCCAAGTCGTGCCAGTTCTTCAACAACGGCGGCAAAAGCGTGCCTGCGTACTCGCTGCGCTGACTAAAGATCTCCGGCCCGATCTGATCCACAAAGGTGGTCACACACTCGTAGAGCATGATCAAGTTTTTGCGCTGGTACACGGCAAAGCACCGTGCAAACTGCTCCAACAACGGACCCACGTAGTACTCAAGAAGCGAGGGCTCAGTGTTCTCAATGAACGACGAAAGGGCCGAGCACGCGGCCTCTTGAACGATCTTGTGCTCGTCCAAGGTGAGCCCGACCATTGCCTCGAACGTCGGCTGAAAGTACAGACAGTACTGGCCTCCTTCGTGAGCCTCCTCGGCCACCCACTCGGTGTAGCGAGAGAGCGTCCAACAAGTGATCTGTCGGACGCGGGGCTCGGCGTCTTTCATGCGGTCCACCAAAAACGGAACGAGGCTAGGCAACTTGTCTGGAGCAAGCTCAATGCAGCTCTTGGAGATGGCGCCAAACGCCAAGATGGCCGCCTCGCGGGTAGCCCAATCCGCAGACACGATGCGGTCCTGGAGGATCGGGAGCGACACGTTGATCACCTCTTGCGGGAACGACAACAGGAGAGCGTCCAACGTGGCGGCGCAGCACCGGCGCAAATTCCACTGGTCGAGTTCCTCCTCGGCATCCAGATCGTCCAGCTCGTCACTGGCAGCCTCCAGGGCCTGGGCCCGCGGCTTGTGTGCATCCTTGGCCTTGACCATGTTGGGACGCACGTCCTCGTCGCGGTCAGCCACGTCCTGGTGGCTGCTGCTGTCCAACACCTCAATGAGTAGAATCAGCTCTTCGGAGTACACCATGTGCAGCAAGAGCACCGGCACAACCTGCACAAGCGCTGGCTGCAACACCTGGGTCTCGGCCTTGTCCTTCAGCTCGGCCAAAGCGAGTAAAAACTCGCAAGCCTCCAACGCAACCGTCTCGTCGTCGCCTCCAGCTTCCACAGACTGCACACAGTAGGCGATTACCCCACGAAGGTGGGGCACCAACATGTCCGGATGCAGTTCCCGGATGAGGAGAAAGGCAGTGCACACGTTCTTGCGGACGCCTTTGTTATCATCCATGGCAAGCAGGAAAAGAAGCCGCAAGTACTCGTCCATGTGCACGAGCAACAGTTGCAGCTTCAACGGCACGATGTGGTTGAGGCACGTGACCACCTGCTCTTTCAAGCGGGCCGCGGATGGGTCGGCTGCGCAGCCCTGGCACACGGCCAAGAGCCGGGCCACGATGTGGTCCAAGGGCCTCTGCCCGGCAATCTCGCGGTCGATGGCCGCTGAGCTGTCCTCGCAGATCTTGGCAAGCGCCGACACGGCGGCAACCTTTTCCTGCATCCGGTCGCTGCCGTCGGCCACCAGCAAGAGCTGGGCCAACGCTTGCGGCCAGGCCTCCACCCCCTGGGCAGAAAAGAGCTGCGTGATCACGTTTCCCGTGATGTTGCGTGCCAAGGCGTCGTGCAGAACCAAGCCCTGGAAAATTGTGGCCTTCACATATTCACGTGCGGGGGCCGGGTCCTTGAGGATGGAGTTTTTGAGCTGAAGTCCTGCGGCGGCTCGTACCTCTGTGGCAACGCCGCCTGAGCCGGTGGCGACGCCGCCCGGGCCCGAGCCGCCCCCTAGATTGTCGCTGACCAAGAGCTCACAGAGGTAGTTCTCGAACTCGGGCAGGAGCCGTGCGTGGGCCAAAAAGTCATTGGCTTGGGTTCGCTCGGTGCTATCACGCGAGAGCGTGGCCTTGAAGACTTTCTCGAGCTGCGCCAACTCCTGTGGTTGTGCTTGCCACATGATGGTGTTTTCGGAGATGAGGTTTGCGCTGATACGTGCGCCCATGCAGGAGGCACGTGCGTGCCGATGCGTGCCGCGCCCCAACCAAAGGGTGCCGGCTCTAGGAAGAGGTAGGCCAAGTTTTTCTGCTTTTGTTTGATCATCACTTGGTCACCTTCGAGGGGATAAGTCAAATCGTGATCCCCTATATTTAAAGTAGTATCTTTTGGGCAGTTTTAGCTGAATCGTGTAGAGACTAGGACCACGGTGGTATCGGGGGAAGGAACTTGGTGGGTCTTGTACTTTCCATGTATATTTCTGATACAACGAAAGCCAAAAACTCCCAGGCTGGAATTCAAAGTCCTCAGGAGCAACGAAACGGTATGCGAATATGAAGCTGGTGGACGCTGGAATAGCGGTTACCGGAAAATCATGAAGCAAGAGCAAAGACCTCGAGTGGGTGGACAACAACTCTATTGCTTAACGAAATTAGAAAACGCATAAGCTGAGAGAACTCAAGTCACGGGGCCAAGCACCACCGGTTAGATCTGAGCCGCACCTGCATAATATCTTCCATGTAACCTTCATCACTCTTAGAAGCCGTTAAAGCTATCCACATTAATTCTGCTAGAATTCTGGCTGAACGACTATTGTATCCGAAAAAACTTTGATGCTTCTTGTGAGGGACCAAGGCTTAAAAGAGCTTTAAAGCTTCGTAGTAGGCTGGTGGAATTATACCAGTTAACCGAGTGGACAGCACTGGCAAACGGGCAATAAGTTGCATTCTCGTTTTCTTGGCTCGTGATTTAGGCCTGAAGAGTTTGTGGAAATCTCCACACACCCCCAATGCCTTGATATGTGTGGTGACTGCGGAGACAAAGGTGTTCAGTTTTCCCCAACTTTGGTTTCCAAAGAGTCCAGTATACAATCGCCAATGACCACTGTGTTGACCGGTAATTGACTAAAGAGTTTGGGTAATTGGAAAAAGCCAAACTTGGCTGGGCTCCCCAATACTTGGCTCGGCTCCCCAATACTTGGCTCGGCTCCCCAAGACTTGGCTCGGCTCCATGGCCTAAGATTCTTCAGTTCTCTGTAGTGGTCAATTAATGCAACTTCGGGCGTATTCCTGGTTGGTAGAAGTATACCATAGATCTCTGGATGGTTCAACTCTGTATGTTTTATTGAATTTGTCAGATCCCCGCAGATAATGTGCTATTCACAGGTGCGAACTGGGCCCGAGGCTTGTAGACTGATTGAAAGGAGCACCTTGAGATTCCCCACGAAGATTGGCTGGACACTGCCTGCGACAGAATACGTGCCACGGTGAGAAAGGTTTGACCGGTACCGCAGACAAAAACGGATGATGGAGAGCAATGCTAAAAAAGCCGGAATTGACTAGAATGGACGTTATTGAGTGACTTCCTGGTTAGATGGGACGCAGCGAATCGACCAGCATGTATGATATGGTCGAAGCTCACGTAGTCTGCCCCGACCGAGTGATCTGGCACTTTTCAAGTGGGCCGAAAAACATGAATAGACCGGTCCTCTTGATAAAAATCTCCAGCAAATTTTCTGCATCAGCTTTCGTCATCGAACAAGTAATAAGTAATTCCTGTTTTTTATAGCCCAAAGTGATTCCTAGAATCTCATTTGGGACGTCGCAAAATATGGGGGCTTCATTTGGCGTGTAAGAATGATGGGGTCTACACACGAAACTTTTTCTCGCTGGTAAGCCTTCTCACATCATGTAGTTTACACGCCATGACCACTTTGTATGTTCAGTTGATGGTGTTATTTTATGACCTCGCACACATGGAGCATATGAAGAGGTTTCTGAATGTTTGATGGCCACCATTTGGCCAGGCACCCACGCTTCTAAATACATCGGCTACACCCCTGCATACGCATGAAACACGGGGCCTCATGCACAGGTGTTGCCAAAGCTTGTATGTGAGCGCGGATTGTTCGCCCTGGTCGTGGAGGTGGAGAGGGTGCTTAGCACTCGATGCGCGCACTCGAAAAACATGGATTTTGCATCATTTTGTTTAGCGCTTTCAAAAAAAGATGCGCCTGCCGCGCCCATTCTGACCAGTGGCTATTTCTTGTGCCAGACACATCGGTGCTAGTATCTCCGCCATTGCCACCTTGCACCCTTTCCCACCCCTGTGCCCGCCTTGGAGTTGGCACATTGGCCGAACCGCCATGGGAAGAGTTTGGGCCAGGACCATTCCCCTCTCCACCAGGCTCCGCTGCCAATGTCCCTCGTGCTTTCTGCATGGGGGCCTTTGGGGTGAGGGCCATGGGGTGAGGGCCATGGGGTGAGGGCCTTGGGGTGAGGGCCTTGGGGTGAGGGCCTTGGGGTGAGGGCCTTGGGGTGAGGGCCTTGGGGTGAGGGCCATGGGGTGAGGGCCTTGGGGTGAGGGCCTTGGGGTGAGGGCCATGGGGCGAGGGTGTTGCAACCCGAAAGGCTGCGGCGACACGTGACGTGCCCTTGTCGTTGGCGTCGAGATGATCACTTTGTCTTTGACCTGAAGGCCGCACCCTCAAAACGCCTGGCCGGCACACAATCCCATCGGTCAATATTAGCCCCCCCATCTTGTGTGTCATACAAGACGACGTGGACCTAACTGCTCAAAGGGGTCCTCGTGTAAACCTTTGCACGACCCCATGCCAAAAATGGAAACCATTCAATGCTTTGAGCTGGTAAATCTCGTGGCTTCGGAATATCGCACATTGCAAACGTATTTGACCAACCTGGCCCTTTTTTGACAGTTTAGCATTCTGCGTACATGAGCGCAAACAATCATCTTCCCAGGCACACAAATTTTCTTTGAGGAAACCCGAGTTCTTCTCGTCTATTACCATTCATTATCTGATAAGAAGCACTCCATTATGCGTTAGTCAGAGAGGCTTCAAACCCCTCCATGGCCCAAAGCTCATTCTAAGTACCAAGCCTACCCCGCAAACCATCAGTGTATGCTCAAATGTTGTAGGGTGATACCTCACAGGATCTCCTTAATGGAAAATGTAAGGATGCTATCTTCCCAAATCACCGTGTTGAGGTACACTCGAATTTGACCACGTCAACAGTACTTGCAGCCATACGTCACATCTCATAATCACATGCCTTCACTATCAAGAACAACAAGTAGGCAGCAATTGGGTGGCTCGAAAACGTACACATTAAAGCGAGGCCGCAGGCAGCTTGGCTTATTTGCAGCCAAGGAGAACCGCGAGAAATTTTGCCGGCGCTGATGACACGCGGAAAAGTGCTACTTATATAGTTTTGCAGCGGTTGCTGCGTTTCATGCGTCCCGTTTGGGCATCGCGTGGGGTCGGATGCTATTCCAAGCTACAGGCTGCAGGTGACTCCCCCATGTGGATGCATCAGTCATTAGTTTCGTTCATTAAAGTGTATGAAAGATCGTTTAAGCCGGGCTATTTCTTCACAAAGACTGCTCCAATTCCGCCAACTTTTCGGTGAGCTCGTCCAACTTTCCAAGCAACGGCGTGAACATGTCATGTACAGGCTTGATTCTCTTCTTCTCGCGCGGCGAATAGGAGATGGTGATTTCGGAGTCAGAATCGCCGATCTTGATATCAGGGTGAGTCAGGATGCTGGCGCGTGGCGTGGTCACCTCCTCCATCAGCTGCGTCTTCAAGCTCTGATTGTCGGGAATCATGCCTTCGGGGTCCGCATCCAGGCCTAGATCGTCTGCATGGAGCTCGCCGCCGAATGTGGCGTCTCCAGCGGCATCGGCGAGGTCGGCCGTCACAAGTTGGAGCCGGTCGATAATGACTGATCTTCGCACCTGGCCCGCATCTTCGTGGTTCTTGGAGGGCTCCTGTTGGGGCGTGTCGGGAGAGAAAGAGCCGATGGACGAGTGGTCTTCCCTGACATGCATGTTTGGCTGGTCAAATTCGCTGTGAGTGTACTCCTTTTGTGCGGTCTTGGTCCGGGACTTTTTGCTGACTTGGAGAGGAACCTCCGCGGGGTAAACGTCACTAAGAACTTCCGAAAGCTTCTCGTCGGCCTCAGGTACCACCAAGTCGCCTCCCGCCCTCAAATCCTCATGAGTCATAGTGTAGTAGTGGTCGGAGAAGCCCACCTCGTCGTCGTCGGAAAACTCCATCTCTGGATCGTCGAGGATGCGGGAATCTTGTAGGTTCTCGAAGGTCACCAGCTTGTTATTGAGGCGAAACGCTCCTGCTTTCTTGAGAATGGAGCCCTTTCGCCCCAAACCCACAGGCATTGGATCAACCGTGCTTGGGACCTGGGGCTGGGGCTTGATTGCTTCGAGTGGAAGCGCAGGGACATTGGGATCCAAGTCATTGTCTAGGTTCTCGTTTCGGAAACAGTTGAGCCGTGCAAGGCGCTCCTCGTAGGTCTCCAAGCACTCTGCAGGGACAAAGCCTATCTTTCCATGTTCGTCATCGTCGAAGAGATCCTCCTCCGAGCCCCGAGCATTCCAGAGCAGTAGCCTCTCGGACTTGGAAAGCTTTTGGATGAGCCACCAGTAATTGTCCAGGTCATTCCGCAAGTACACGGGCTCATCTCGAGACAAGGTGCAATGCAGAGGATCAGGGCCCAGAAAATCGTAGATTCCGTAAAGTTTGTCAGGGTCCAATTCGCGAGGAGGCATTCGTGGGGGCAGCGGGGGCAAGAGCATCTCCGGTTCTAGGCCCAAGTCGTCGTCGCTGAAGTTTTCGTTGATGGGACTGGCCTCGAGGTCGGCATTGGACAAGTCCTGCGAAAAGCTCTCGTTTTCGTAGTAGTCATCGTAGTGATCTATATTGTAGTCATCTTCGCCAGTATAGGTCAAGTCAGGGACATTTTTGACCGGAGAGCCGGACAACAGCGGGCGCGCGGGTGTGATGGGCAGCGCTTTGGGAGACGATCTTGGCGACGGGCTCAACGGAGCCACGTCCTGATCTAGACTCGAAACGTCTAGGAGGTCTGTGGCGTCAACCCAGCGATTGGACAGACTGCGGTCATTTTGGAGTGTACTGTCATGGCTGCTTTTGGCCGGTCCACCCGCATTATGCTTTCCAGCTTTATCGCCACTGGCGACCCTCCGGATGCAGGGCTCGGGGTGAGAATCGCCGTGACTGATCTGTTGGTCATTGTCGTCTTTGAGGGGGACATCGCCCGCAAGGGGACTGAGCGAGGAACCGGGCGAATACTCGCGGTCAAAACTGGTGGCCGAAAACTTCTGCTGGCGATTGGCATAGACACGCCCGGCATCAAAGTTGGAACCGTTATTCTTGATGTAGTTGAGCACGCTCAGCTGGATATTTTCTCGGGCCACTCCCACGTACGTTGGATCATGCACCACGGACCCATGCGACGCGTGTGACTGGTTTGTATGCGTCAGAGAAGCCGATGATGAAATGGAGAGTTTTCTCTCAAGCTCGTGAAGAAGCCTGTTGGTTGACTCTAGCTTGTCTAGGGACATGATTCAGGAGGGGCGGGTGATATGGAAGTATCTTTGGATCTCAGGGGTCGTGTCTGGAATCGGTACAAGACTGCACGCTAGAGAAAACCTAAGTTGACCCGATGGATAGGTTTCAGTTGGATGTGGATCAGCTGTAGAAGTGGTGGTGCCGATGTTCAAGTGAGGAATCAGGAGTGCGAACAGAAGGGGTAGGAAGGGCACTCAAGGGACAAGGGACACGAAAGGAACGGAAACAGAACGGTGTAGCCAATAATGAAAGGGGCCGTCGGAGAAACACTAATCCAGGGAGTTGGCTTAAGCGCTTGGTTTGAGATGTCTGTTTAAAAAGACAAGAACTCAACGTTCGACGAAGTTGATGACGTTCGATGATTTCGTTTGGTTCGTTTGATGATTTCACTGAATTATTTCAGTCGATGGTTTAGTCGATGGTTTATTCGATGGTTCAGTCGAGGATTTTCACTCGATCTCGTCGACGATTTTCACTCGATGATCGCTCGATGATTCACTCGGGATTTGCACTCGATTTCTTTTTCAGTGGATGTATTCCAGTGCTGAAATTTGCTTTTAGGGGACGTTTGCTTTTAGGGGACGTTTGCTTTTAGGGGACGTTTGCTTTCAGGGGACGTTTGCTTTCAGGGGACGTTCGACTTGCGGGAACGTTCGATTTGCGGGAACGTTCGATTTGAGGGGTTTGACGGGTTCGATTTGGTCGGTATATTCAGGCACTTTTTCGGATGCTTGTTGTTGTTTACCGCTGTGGTGTCGCAGTGAGCGGATGTGGTGAATAGGGCGTCAACACTGTTGGGATGTCCGGCTTCAGGGCCACAAGCGCTTGGTTCAGCAGGGAATTTGAGTTGGGGGCGAGTTGGCGGGATGAGTCCGATCGCTTAGGTCACGTGGAACGAAGCACAGGGCGAGGATCTGTGGATGCACTAGTCACAGCAGAGGGCACGGGGCGCGGGGAGGCACACGGGCACACGGGCACACAGGAGCAGGGATTCCGGATCGGGCAGGCAGAGGCGCCACAGCAAAGAAGGCCAAGTCAAGGGGAAGAAAGAGAAGTTTGCGTGAGTATTTTCGGTGATAGCGCGAGCCGCTGCGATAGCCCGCGCGCACACTGCACACAGCCACGGTACCTTACGCAGGTGCAGGACCCGGAGGCCCCGCCTGACTGGCGATCCCGGGGCCCGCCGGTTGTTTGGGGGCTGCACCAGGGCCAAGAGCCTCAGAAGTGTTACGGGCGGTGATTGGCTGGATTCTCCGCGTGTGCAGGGCCGGCCGGGGTGCAGGCCGCCGGATGTTGGCCCTCGGAGTCTGGCCCACCGTCGGCCGCGTGACGCGACTGAGCGCTCCGCTGCGAAACGCGCCTGCTACAAAAGGGTATGAGTTAGTCACCCCCGTTCTATATACACAGCCACACTGCCGGTGCCCACGAAGCACCAAAGGCCAACCAAAGATTTCCCATCAGGTAGACCCGTCAAATAGTCCGTCAGTCCGTCAAATAGTCCGTCAGATAGTCCGTCAGATAGTCCGTCAAATAGCCCGGTGAAATAGCCGTCCAATAGCCGTCCAATAGCCGTCCAATAGCCGTCCAATAGCCCCGTCAAATAGCCCCGTCAAGGAGTCCCGCCAAAACACCGTACCAAAGAGTCCTCCCCCCAAAAGTCCCGCCAAAGGGTGCTCCTGAAAGTCCCGCCCTCTTCCAAAACAGCCACGATTATAGCATGCCCTGAAGCCTCTACCCGGGTATGGTGGATGCACGTCATCTAAACACCTGCTTGAAACATTCTTTGAAGCAATAGCAGATTCCACATTCCCCGACTCGTCCACTCTCACTGCCTCCAGATTCAGCGACTTCCAGAATCTCTTCCCCAAATTCTCCATGGGGCCATATCGAGAATCGGGCTAATACCAGCGGCGATGTATTCCTCCTGCGTACAGCCCATGTTTCTGTAGGGACCTTCTATGGTACTCTGTGTGGCCTACGATGATTCCTCTCATAAAGACTGGACAGTTTAGAGAGCCTCTATGTGAATTAATGGCTTCAAATGACTGGTTTAGTTTAATTAGTCCCTTGTGAATGAGTACTCTATTATACCAACGACTAATGAGTGCTCAATAATAGAGAGCTATTACTCTTTCAAAGAGTAATAATAGAGAGCTATTATCTTTCATGAGTAATAATAGAGAGCTATTATCTTTCATGAGTAATAATAGAGAGCTATTATCTTTCATGAGTACTCGATGTTACTAATGTGCCCATGATAAATGCTGGTGGATGTGAACCTATCATCTGTCGAAGCTCAATGCCATGTGATCACGTGATTGGTTGGTCATGGCTCCACAATTATAGGAGGCATCCTGACAGAACAACTGTTGCACATAGTTTCCTCCTGCGGAATGGCTGGCTACCTTATCCGCGTAAATTAATGGCTTACTCTTGGCCATCTCCACCATATGGATGATTCATGGCCTCGGGATGTTTCTCTTCGGAGAGTTTATTTATTCGAGACCGCTATAGGACACAGAAAACCGACGAGGCCACATGTGGCCATTTCGTTAAACCACTTAGCATTTCGGAAACATGCCAAAAGCCTGGAGCCTCCTATAAGCTAAAGATCATCTCCGCACGTTTTCCATCTTGGGCCACATCACTGGGGAATCTCAAGCACAAGCTTGCCGGTGGATCTGCGCTCCTCAAGGTCCTTAGTGGCCTGGGTGTAGTCCAGAAGTGGGTAGGTCTTGGAGATGTTCACCACAAGGCTGCCATCGCTCAACAGCTTCTCGAAAAGCGCAGAGTATTGGTCCCACTTCTCTTTGGTGTTCAAGTAGCCAAACACCAGCGGCCGCACCAACTTGGTGTTCTTGGCGGTCAATCTGGCAACATTCAATGGAGGAATAGGCCCACTGGCTGCGCCGTAGCACACGATGGACCCGTTCTGGCCCACGGCCGCCATCGACGACTCGAACGAGTCCTTGCCCACGCCGTCAAACACCGCGGCCACGCCGGCGCCGCCCGTGATCTCCTTCACGCGCTCCGCCACGTTTTCACTCAGCTTGACCAAGTGCTTGGCGCCCGACTCCTTGGCCAACGCAAGCTTCTCGTCGGAGGACGCCACGGCGATCACGTGCCCGCCCAACGAGGTGGCGTAGCGGGTCAAGAGCCGCCCCACACCGCCGGCGGCTGCCCACACCAACACGTAGTCGCCATGCTTAACATTGTATGCCTCGCCAACAAAAGTGAGCACAGTCATGCCTTGCAATAAGCCTCCGGCCCACACTTTGAGCTGGTCCGCAGCCCCACTCTTCAACACGTGCAACATCAAGTGGCTGTCTTTCAACTTGGTGTACTGCGCATGCGTGTGGTCGCCAAGGTACGCCACGTGGTCGCCCACCTTGTAAGCCGTGACGCCATCACCCACTGCAGCAACCACGCCCGCAGCCTCGCGCCCAAAGGTGTAGGGAAACTGCGTTGGGACGAGTCCGGGGTAAGTGCCCTGGCGGAAGTAGGTATCGATGAAATTGATCCCGGAGTATCTGTTTTTGACAATGACGTCGTGGGAGTCGGTGATTTGGGGGGTCTCGATCTCACTGTATTGGATACTGTCGGCCAGCTCCGCTGTTTGAGCGACCCAGGCGGCTTTTTGAGTGGGAGGAATGGACATGATGCTCCGGGAAAGGGGACGAAACAATTGTTTGAAATTAGGCTTAATGATGGCTGTAGTAGGGTTCAATCTTTAGGCCTCGATCAGAGAAGTACTGGTGATGCTTTATGAACTGTTGGGAAAGCGCTCCAGTGGTGGTGTTGGTGTTGGTGGCAGAGGGCGGGAAGGGTTGCTTTTATAGTGTGGGGCGGAGATAAAACCAATGCAGCAAGCGCCAGAAATGGCTGCACCTCATACAGGCCTCCGGTGATGCATGAGCCGGCTTACGAGAGAATAATGGACACGGCCAACGCCACCGCGGCGGCGCTGGATACGGCCACGGCCGACGGGCGTGTGGTTTGGTCCGTGTCCGTCCAACCTGTCTGCGCATGTAGCTTTGCTGCATGTAGCAGCATGGCAGCATAGTGGCAGCATAGCGGCAGCATAGCGGCAGCATAGCGGCAGCATAGCGGCAGCATAGCGGCAGCATAGCGGCAGCATAGCGGCAGCATAGCGGCAGCATAGCGGCAGCATAGCGGCAGCATAGCGGCAGCATAGCGGCAGCATAGCGGCAGCATAGCGGCAGCATAGCGGCAGCATAGCGGCAGCATAGCGGCAGCATAGCGGCAGCATAGCGGCAGCATAGCGGCAGCATAGCGGCAGCATAGCGGCAGCATAGCGGCAGCATAGCGGCAGCATAGCGGCAGCATAGCGGCAGCATAGCGGCAGCATAGCGGCAGCATAGCGGCAGCATAGCGGCAGCATAGCGGCAGCATAGCGGCAGCATAGCGGCAGCATAGCGGCAGCATAGCGGCAGCATAGCGGCAGCATAGCGGCAGCATAGCGGCAGCATAGCGGCAGCATAGCGGCAGCATAGCGGCAGCATAGCGGCAGCATAGCGGCAGCATAGCGGCAGCATAGCGGCAGCATAGCGGCAGCATAGCGGCAGCATAGCGGCAGCATAGCGGCAGCATAGCGGCAGCATAGCGGCAGCATAGCGGCAGCATAGCGGCAGCATAGCGGCAGCATAGCGGCAGCATAGCGGCAGCATAGCGGCAGCATAGCGGCAGCATAGCGGCAGCATAGCGGCAGCATAGCGGCAGCATAGTGGCAGCATAGTGGCAGCATTGTGACAAGTCATCAAGCGGCCCACCGCCTCCACCATAATACTTCCGTACACCTCTTCCGGTTCCATACTCTGACGATGCTTCAAGTTCATGGGTGCTCTGGCACTTGAGCAACTCAAAGCGCCTGTGCGTTTGCTGAGACTGACGCGCATGCTAACGCACCAGTGACCTGCAGCTATATCCGTAACGGAAAGATCCGTGGCGGCGATAGCCGTAAATGGAAAATACCGCAACGGAGATATCCGCATCGGGAAAATACCGCAACGGAGATATCCGCACCGGGAAATCTCACACCGTGATGTTCCATCCATGGCCTAATGCAGGAATCAGAGGGTCATTGTATCAAGCCTGAAGTGAGCCGCCATCAACGACGGTCATGAAATGATTACAATATGAATAATACAATAGTAGACTAAGACTTTGCTCCATCAAGCTTCGACCGGGTCTTGCCGCCGCATTCGCACTTGAAGACTGAGGCCACTGATTCTCTGGTTCCTCTTTGGGTCGATCTCATTCTTTGAGTCATGCGTGTCCTCCTTGACCATTGTTGTCCTCCTTGGGTCAATTCTGTCCTCCTTGACCATTCTTGTCCTCGTTGGGTCAATTCTGTCCTCCTTGACGGTTCTTGTTTTCCTTGACCATTCCTGTCCTCCTTGACCATTCTGTCCTCCTTGACCATTCCTGTCCTCCTTGGGCCATTTCTGTTGGGCCATTCCTGGCCTTTCTTCTCCATCGCAAGCCTCAGTGTAATTCCCCTGATCGCCCCTTAGGCCGCTGGATCCAACACTTCGGCGTCGGCGGCCCGCAAGACCTGATCCGGCTTGCCGGCCTGCCCCTTGCGCATCTCATACAACTGAATCTTCTTGCGGATGCGCTTCAATTGCCACCGGATCGGCACGAACGGGATGCAGCCGTTTCTCTCCTCGGCCATCTTGAGCCGCAACCACCCAGACACAACCATCCAGTAAGCAATGTACAGGTACACGCTGCCATAGGTAGCGGAGTTGGTCCAGCCCACAATGGCGTTGGCCACCATCCACCAGCCGTCCGTCAAGCCGTTGCAGCAGTTCACGTGCCACACGGTGTTGGCCACGTCGTAGGAGCCGGGGCCGCTGCCGGTCTCGGACACGTCTAGCCCACCACAGAGCCGCACGTACCTCTCCAACTCCAAGAACCAAACGCCCCTGCTCATGAGCCCGGCACTCACCACGTACAAAAAGCACGTCAGGCATATGAGGAAGTATTGAAGCGACATCTTGTTGCCCCCTTTGTAAAGCGAGACCCCGATTCCGGACCCAAGCAAAACGCCCGCCATAACCGCCAACGGCAATGACGTGAGCGGCTGGTTCATGCCTATGCCTCCAATAAACACCACCGCCTCGAGGCCCTCGCGAAGCGTGGTGATGAACGGCAAGATTGCCAAGAAGTATTTTTTGCGGAACTTTTCTTGCGGTTTCTTTGCAGCGCCTAAAGCCCCTTCTCCTGCCACTGCACTGGCCTCGGCCAATTGCGCGGCTCCTTGTAACTCGACGGGTCCCTCCAGCACCTCATCTCGATTCTCGTTGGCATAGGCGTCTCCGAGTTTGATCCACCACTTGATCTTCATCACCTTGTTTATGCGCAATAAGCCCACGCCCATGATGGTGATGATCACGCTGGAGAGAAGCGAGAAGACGCCCTCCCAAAGCCGTTCGGTATACGACCACAAATCCGTCTCAATCACATAGAAGCACCCAATGAACACGAGCCCGATAAGAACGCAGATTCCGAGTCCCAACACCGCACCACACCAGACTTGGAGCCGCAACCCCTGGTTGATTTGCCGGATGCGGACTTGCTTGGCTTCATCTGGCCCGCTTGGCTGCACGTGCTGGTCGTCATCCTTAGGCTCTCGCTTGTTGATGAAGGAGAGGAGCACGGAGATGATAATGGCGGTCTCCAAGGTCTCCCGAAGGATAATGAAGAATATCTGGATGGAGAAGTATCGCGACACGTCCACCATCTTGTTCACGGCGGTGAAGGATTGTCACGGCGCTTCGCATGAGGATGGTGGTCACGTGAGAATATAGGTCACGTGGTATAAGTCACGTGATGCGTATACACGTGACCACGACTTCACGTGACCATGATGCTCTCGCTGGCCGCTTCACTGGCGTTGCCCTGGCCACGGCTCTCTTCCTATTCTAAAAGCTTCTGCTTGTTCTGGCACCGGCAGGCCATATCGCCAAGGCCGCTTACTGAAACCCAACTGAAACATAGCATTTGACGTGGGCAGCAAAGTTGCAGTTGCCTCCTCTCAATCATCGGCACATGCGTGCCCTATACCCAACCGTTCTGGACATTCTGACCCTGGCCCCTCGGCTCTGGACTTTCTGACCCTGACCCGTCGACTCTGGACTCTCTGACCCTCTCAAATCTTGACTCCTTGCGTTCCTCACTTGAGGCGCCGGTACAATTGGCTAAGGCGCTCGTACTTGCCACTCATCACCTGTACTAGCAATTCCATATCCCCCGATTCAGCCGCTTCGTAAAGTGAAGCAAAGGCCGCCCTTCGATTCTCCTCGGCAATGGACATCACTCCCTCCGGCAGCTCGTACATAAAGTGCAAGTTCCGCTCGTCCGTCGAATGGCCAAGTCCCTGGTTCAAATCCTTCTCAAGCCGGAGGAGCTTGTAGTTGGTGAATTTGAACTTGGCAAACACATGGATCTTCCGAACCATCCGGAACCAGGGGTAATCCGTAGTCCACAAGCTTTCGACGTCCTTGGCGTACGAGTCGAATACCGCGGCCTGTTCGACGACTGCCTCAAGTAAGATGTTAGTCTGGTTTAAAACGTCGCCAAACGTGATTTCTTCCACTGATGCATTCCTGGCTTTGATATCCGTGAAAAGCGCCTTTCCAATCGACTGTTGGGAGACGTTGTGATGGGCCCATGCCGCTAACAACGGATGGTTCGAAGCAGTGAAGTCTTGGAAAAACATCTGCACCCGCCGAAAGTAGTTGGTGGCCTTGTACTCCACAACCTCATGTTCGCCAAGAGAAAGCGTCAAAAGCCCAAGGAATCTCACTAGCAGCGCGTGCAACTCAAGCTGAGGGTCCACGTGCTGGGAGACCCACTCCAAGTTGTAGTAGTTGGACTCGGCAATATAAGTGCTTTCATTGAATGCAGGGTTTGGTGCATAGCTCACGCTAATCACCGGAGTGTCTCGGGAAAGTTGGAACACACCGTGGTCCAGACCAAGAGTGTTGCCCAACTTGTTATTGATTTGTCCGCCGTCTTGCAGCGCCCACAAGTCCCAAAGAGACGTCTCATCGTCCAGGCCGTCGGCCCCCTCAGCGCTGCCTGCGCTTGTCTCCCGAGCGCTTTGGAAGTACTTTGAGTTCCGAGGAAACGGAACAGACTTGGCCGTGGCACGCAACACGTGATTGAGCAACGGATTGGCATCCACCTTCAAGTAGCTGCCGGTGACCACATCCTGGTCAAGGTTGATGTAGGCAAGAACCGGAAGATTGGGTTTGAACACCATCTCGTCGTGAATACTTGCCAGAGAGCCGAGTGCCCCACTGCGCGACGCATCCCAAAAGGCAAACCGGATGCTCCTGAGCGGCTTCCATCCATACATCTTCAAGTACTGGAACCGACGCATGAGCTCAAGAAGAACGGCTTGTCCGCTGGACGGGTTCGCTGACGTCAAGGTATCCCGAGACGCTCCAATCACGACCTCGGCATCATTTAGCACCCCCTCGATCCTCGAAAAGACATTGGTGGCTTTTAGCGAGCTGTCGTCGTGAGCAAGCGAGATTTCAAGCTGCAACGAGTCGTCTGCCGGGGTCGGGCCATACCTCCACAGAGAAAACAGCTCGACGCTGTGTAAGGTATCCAAAACGGGCTTGATCTGGCGGGAGCTCACGGGCATATGCTGGTGTGGCTTCAGCAGCCGGTATGCACGAGATATGGAGTGAGCTTCGGTTCCGTCGTACACCAAGACGGCTGCGCAGGAGAATTTCTCGGCGTAGGCCACCTTTGCCTCCAAAGAGTAGCTGGAGGTAAGCGGCGAGTGGGAAATGATCACGATTCTATCCTTTAAGGCCACGCCCGAGTCTCGAAGCCTGTCGAAGTCTTGGGGCATGCCGTGATGTGCGTACACATAGTTTCCCGAAACAGACCCGCTAGCAGAAAACACAAAGAAAGCAGGCGTTGTCGCCAAGGGTTCTTTCAAATCCACTGAGTATAGTATGCGACCAGTGTGGAGGTCCCGAAGCCGCATGCACAGAGACTGGGGGCTTCGAAGCGAGTCCGGGAGCTCGTAAGAGGCCAAATCCAGCGCATAGTTCATGTCCCGGAATTGCAGCCTCAAAAAATCCGTGGCTTCAGGCGATTTGGACGCGGCCAACGCCAGGCCATGTTTTGAGTTGACGTTTTCAAGCATTTCGAGCCACCGGTGTAGATTCCTCTCCATAGTCAGGCCATCGAGATCGGGCGTTCCGATTTCCAGCTGCACCAAAAACATTCTCTTGACATCTGATCGGGTGAGGCGTAGGTTATGCCAGCGCCGAAAGTCTCGACTGGGCGAGGTCCGGGGAAGAAACGAGAGCTGCACCGCCACAAGGAGGACAATCCCAAGTATGGACACGAGCACCACACGACGCGCCAAGTTCGATTTCGTCGCTTCAGGGCGCGTCTCGGGGGAGCTTTCAAGGGGTGTATCGTCCGCATCTTCGCCTTCAGCCGGATGTCCCGGATCCCTGTTGGCGCCTAGGAGGGACAGATGTTCTGTGACGGGAGGGCGGGATTCCGGAGACGCCATTTCTGTAAAGAGAGCAGCACACAGGGGTACAGCAAGCGCTTAGGTATGAGTGGGCTGGCTTATCAGGTACAGGGCGTGTAGTGGGCGGTAGCGGAAGAAGGAGTGGTCTGGACTGTCTGAAGGGAATGTAGGTGCAAGGTGATGCATGTAGGGTAAAGCGCGCGGTCACGTGATTACCGAAAGCAGCACGTCCTGCATGGCGGGCTCACAGCATATATATAGCTCCCCCTGTGCACAAAACTTTTGCAGCCTTTTTGAGCTTCTCCTGGCCCAGTGCCCAATAAAAGCGTCGAAACCCCGTGCTTAAATCCTATATTGATATCCTCCCAAAAGGTTCAATGGCTGCAGCTTCACGATCTGGTGATTTCCCCGCAATTGAACGGTCCATAACTCAGCGAAGCCTTTGAATCAGCCCTTTCTTCTGTTCGATATGCTTTCCTATGTCTTTAATTTGATGTGAATATCTGTCTGACTTCGTTTATGCATTCTTTCAATGCACCTTTCTAATCGGCTTTCCTGAATATTTGTGTCAGTTTTTGGATTTTTCATTGAAGTTGGTTCTCAAACAGCTTACACTTGATCATACAATGCGCAAAAACAGTGCTTTCGGAGTCCAATTTGGGCAGTCATGAAGGTCACATTGCTACATTAACACATTATCAAGGTCCTGCCGCTTTGAATTGAAATTATGTTGATGAATTTTTCTCGTTGATATAAGGCTTGAACGTTTTACAATGTGTGAACAAGAGTCCTAGCCCAATGACAAAACAAACGCTATTTAGGCAGTCTTTGATATGGCTCTAAGGCAATTTTTGGTAGATGTCGACAGTTCAAACTGTATTGCAAACCATGATACAAGCCTTGATTGGATATCATTCGGGAAAAAGCTTTCCCAAAACTACTGATACAATATACCAATTAGGACATTGATTGAGCAGATTCATTAATGCAGCACATTATCGCTACTAATGCAAGGTATTTTTTAGTGGAGAAAGACAGCTTTGCCCCTTCAGAGATATCTGATTACTTTTATCAAATTGGAGTTCTTTTAAAACACTTTCTGCCTTAAAAACGCGCCATACAAATGCTGACAACAGTTTGAACTTTTGTGCTTTAGCTGCGTCAAATAAGCCAAGGAAAAGCCAATGCTGTGATTTTGGTCACCAGATATATGAAGGCATGTTCTTGCCGGCATTCAGTTTAGACGCAGTTCAATTTCGACCCTTCTAAAGCTGAGCTTTGAGTTGTGACTCCACACCAAAAGTGGGGTTCCACATATTAGGCATGGCTTTTATAGCCTCTGTTAGCCTTATGGCTCAACTTTAACGGTATGCTGCTGTCAGGATGAGAGGTCCCTGATCGAATCTAGCGGAATTTTTAAGCTCTCCGCATGCACTGGTTTCTCTGTGCTCTCGAAGCTACACTGCTCCATACTGCTCTTTAGGAAGTGTATTCACACAAAGCCATTCATTCGTTGACTTTAGTGGGCGCGGCTGGCATTACTCAGATGAGCACTGCTGGCAATCGATACCTACTCAGTCATCGCTTGTTGAAAGTATCTGGTTGAACTATTCTTCTTCCTTGCATACACTTCTCTGAAGCCTTTGTTCGAAAGAACTAGAAGGCCAGCTCAAATCCCTGTGTCTATTAACGTTGAAAAAAGGACGCCTTCAAAAGGGACCCAGAACACCGAAATACCGACAGAAACTCCCTCCAGAAAAATTTTTCTTGATTAAGCTCGAATTCTGGAATTTTGCACATTCTTGCGGCAAACATGTATTTGGAAGAAGGGCCGTGTGCCTGAATTACGTCCGCGCTGGATAGATCAATGCCCAGCAGTTCTATCTTTGCCTTCTGATACAAGAAATGAAAGGCAGGCTCCAAAACAACGGACGATTAAGAGAAGACTAATTTGGGCCATAAATCATGGTAATTTTGTTCGCTGCTTTGATACCGCGGTGGTGTTCACCGGAGTTGATAAACAGACGACAGAATGCAGGTTTTGCCAACAATGCTAAAAGCTTTGTTCATTCTGATGCCAAAAGAAGCACGGTCTAGAGATCAGCCGCAGCTGATATACGAGACAGGATACTAAGAAACAGACAGCAACCAGTATGACCCACTTCTTACCAATGCCATTTCTTGTCGCAAGCTCTACTCTGGCCATGGGTTGGTTATATTGAGTTTGACAATCCAAGATCTCGTTGAAACGTGTTCTGTTTCTAGTTCGTGTCCGTTCCAAGTTCCTGTGCATGTTCCTTTCCAACACCCTGTCCATTTTTCTATCCGAACTCCTCGTTTAGATCCTCAGTCTAAAAACTTCGTCCAGAACTCCACCCAAATTGTCGGCAATTCCAGTCACTTCTTCGTCGAATTCTCAGACCAGCCCTCATTACAAACTTGCGTTCATCTCAGTCTTATTGTGGGTCCAATTCGCAGGCCAAACAGAGGGTAATAAAAATCGCAATTTTTCTGTGTTTCATGAGATTTCGTGCACTTGCGATTTTTATGGCGGGACCATAAGATAACAGCCCAGCTAATAAGCTCTCAAAGCCCTCCTGCTACCATAGATTCACCACGCAATTTGTGTACCCGGCTGGGCCGATCCTGGGAGCGGAGTGATGCGCTGAAATTTGTGGGACTAGGCATCCAAGCACCGGCTGCGGCTTGAAGGGGTCCGGGCGCGCTGGTACATGGCATGGCCTTGAGAGATGCAACATAAGCTTCTTTGCATCAATGGGCGTCTACGCGCATGTGCCGAGTCTGCTCTGCTCCAACACCTGAACAGTGAACACACCAAATCGGGCTGTGCTGAACTATGGCAAACTCGGAGACATATTTGACTATCGCACATTTCTGGAAACCCCCTAACTTTACCCTTCTTGTGTGAAGCTAGGTCCTGAGTGTAAGGGTTCCTGGACCGCACCTGCACACGCCTTATCTCTGTGCGCGACAGCCCTATCAATGATCTCGTGCGCACACGAAATTATAGCGCGCACTCTAGTTCTCACCTGCACCTTGGCACCTGCACCTTAGCACCTGCACCTTCGCACCTGCTCACCTCAGTCGCTCCTCCAACACTCGACTCATTCACTCCCCTTTCATTCGCTACCGTCACTCATTTCGTCATGTCCGCGCCTATCCGCGTCAAACGTGACATGACGCCTGTGGATCCGGATTTCGACTTTGGCGGCCGCTCGTACGTGTCAATGTCCCATCGCAACTCCATCTCCTTCAGCTCACCCACGGTCCGCTCTGGTATGGACGTCAACCAGGAATCCGCGGACTTGGCTAACTTGGGAGTTTTGGATGAGACCGCCAACTCCTCCTACTCCGACGAGCGTCCCTCCAGGGTGGACCTGGCTGCCCCAGAACCCCTGCCTCTGAACGAGTATGGCGCGGCGCTAGCCGATGAGTCTGCGCCTCTCATCGGGTCTAAACTGGACCAGAAAAGCTCCTACTCGGAGTTGGGCCTGGCCCCTGATTTGGAAATGGCCTTGGGGCTTCACGCTCTGCCACCGGAGCAGCCTGAGAAGTCTGGCTCGCCGAATTTGCTTGCTCGGGCCCTGCTGTATCTACCTGCAGTCTTCTTGGGCCTGCTCCTCAATATCCTTGACGCCTTGTCATACGGAATGATCATGTTCCCCATTGGAGACTCCCTTTTCGCCCAAATGGCGCCGGCCGGCTTGTCGATGTTCTACATTTCCACGGTGATCTCCCAATTGGTCTACTCGTTGGGGGGCTCCGCATTCAAGGCCGGGGCCGCCTCGGAAATGATCGAGGTGACGCCCTTCTTTCACTCGATGGCACTTAGCATCAGTGCCGAGATGGCTGGGGCCTCGAAGAACGCCATCTTGGCCACCGTCATCGTCACCTATGCGCTCCTGTCGGTGGTGACGGGCGTGACGTTTTTCCTCCTCGGCAAGTTCCACTTGGGCTC
This sequence comes from Metschnikowia bowlesiae, assembly GCA_002370295.1. Taxonomy (NCBI): domain Eukaryota; kingdom Fungi; phylum Ascomycota; class Pichiomycetes; order Serinales; family Metschnikowiaceae; genus Metschnikowia; species Metschnikowia bowlesiae. Next base: position 67,113 of record NLAK01000060.1, on the reverse strand, counting down.
GCTCATTGGCTTTTTCCCTCGTCACATCTTGGTGGGGTGCATTGGCGGCGTGGGCTATTTCTTGGTGGTGACGGGGATCGAAGTACTGTCCCGCCTCGAGGGCGGGCTTGCCTATAACTGGGATACCTTGATGTACCTTTTCGGCAACCCCACCACCTTGGCGCAGTGGGTGCTTCCGTTGGCCTTGACTGCAGTGCTTATTCTCTTGCACCATCGCATCCACCATTCGCTCTTGGTGCCTGTTTTTTTCATCTGCGTGTTTGCGCTTTTCCACGTGGTGGTGGCCGCCTGGACGGGCGTTGACTTGGAGGCAGCCCGCAACGCCGGCTGGGTGTTCCCAGCGGTGGTCAGCAAAGAGCCTTGGTACGCGCACTACCAGCTCTTTCGCTTCAACCTCGTGAACTGGGTGGCCATTGCCCGCCAGTTCCCGTCCATGTTGGCGCTCACGTTTTTTGGCATCTTGCATGTGCCCATCAACGTGCCAGCGCTTGCTGTGCGGTTGGGAATGGATCAGTTTGACGTGGACCGTGAGTTGGTGGCGCATGGCTACTCCAATGCCATTTCCGGCTTGCTTGGCTCGATTCAGAACTACTTGGTGTACACGAACTCAGTGTTATTTATCAAGGCTGGCGCTGATGACCGCATGGCTGGTGTCATGTTGGCCGCGGCCACCGCAGGCATCATGGTGGTGGGTCCCGTGGTGATTGGGTACATTCCCGTGTGCGTTGTCGGGGCGCTCATTTACCTTCTTGGCTACGAATTGCTCAAAGAGGCCATTTGGGACACGTGGGGCAAGCTCCGCAAAATCGAATACACCACGATCTTGATAATTGTGGTGATGATGGGCGCATGGGACTTTGTGCACGGCGTCTTAGTCGGCATTTTGATGGCGTGCTTGACGTTTGTGGTGCAGGCGGCCCGGCGGCCCGTGGTGCAGGATATCTACACGGGCGTGGTTGCTCGGTCCACGGTGTTGAGACATCCCAAGCAGCAGGAGTTCTTGAAGCACGTGGGCAACCAGATCTGTGTGATCAAGTTGGAGGGAACGATTTTCTTTGGCTCCATTGGCCGTGCCGAGAAAAGCATCGGAGCCATCTTCGACCAGCTGACGGACCATGGCAACCCCATCAAGTACATGATTCTTGACATGAAGGGCGTGTACTACGTGGACTTTTCCGCGGCCGAAGGCTTTCGCCGCATCTTGAACTTGACCAACTTCTACGACACTCAGTTGATCATCTCGTCGGTGCAAGAGGACGATGACACGTACATTGCGCTTCGTGACGCGGGGCTCTGGGACGTGCCCAGCGAGCTCAAGATCCAACTCTTCAGTACGTTGAACGACGCGCTCGAGTGGTGTGAAAACTCCTTCTTGAAGACCTATTACACGCTCCAGACTTCGGCACCCTCGTCGTCCAAGCAGATTCGTGGCGTCCGGGCGGCCAGCGGGTCTGAGCAGAAAAAACCGCTTGTTTCGCAAGGCTTTGACATTGCCTTTGGCACGCCTCGCACCAGCCAAGTGTACCAGGCCGCCACCAAGTCGGTTCGCGACGAGCAGAAGATCCAGAACAAGTTCTACCGCCACGCAGAAAACTCGTTCAAGAAGCAGCCGCTCCCGCTAATGATGATCACGTTCAGCGGGCTTTCCAAGAAGGACGAGACTTTCTGGTGCCGGTTGGCGCCGTTCTTCACGCGGGAGGCCATTCCCGAGGGCACCACGTTTTACGATACGAAGGCCAAGCACGCGAAGTTCTTTATTTTGGAGTCTGGGCTCGTGAAGTCCGTGAGCCACTTTGAGAGCGACCGCGAGCTTGTGTCGTCGATTCTACCGAACACGGCGTTCGGCGACCTCCTCGAGATAAGCGATTTCCACTCCACCATCTACACTGCGGTGAATGGCGCGGTGGCATGGTACTTGACGCTGGAGAAGGTCAAGGAGCTTTTGAAGACCGAAAACGGCCAGTTGGTCTACAATGAATTGTTGATGGTGCAGACGAAGTTGGTGCGCGAGCGGTTCGACACTCTCAGCTCCAATCTTGTGATTTCCGCCTAGTCCAGGTCAGGATTCAGGATCCATGGGTCAACCAGTGTAGCGCATTGGTTGAGCGTGATGGCACGGGTGGAGCTCAGGTGAAAAAAGTCCGGGAACGTATTCTGCTGGCGCTATACAAAAGCTTAACTCATGGAGAAGAAGCTGACTTGCGGGAGAAGTGATAAGAGTGCAAGGAACAATGAGATTTCGCCACGAAAAACAAGCCTCCTAGCCCGGGGAGTACTAGTGCTTGGTCATTTGTGTGAATTGGCAAGCCAATGTGGCTATCAAGTTGGAACACTAGAAGTGGTGTCGAAAGTGGCCGGGTGAAAATGGTATTGAGAAAGGGTACGTTCTACTTGAGATTGCCTACGAATCCCGGGTATGCAAAAAGAAGCCGAAGATATACTTCGAGTAGGTGATCAGAGAAGCCCTCGCCTAGCTAGAAGTGGGGGTGCCTTAGAGATCAGGCCCATTGACAGGCCCAAACAGGCCCATTGACAGGCCCAAAAAGGCCCATTGACAGGCCCAAACAGGCCCATTGACAGGCCCAAACAGGCCCATTGACAGACCCATTGATAGACCCATTGACAGCCCATTGACATACCCATGGACACCCCCTTGGACTTCTGCACAAGAGACTCACGAATTAAAAAGAAAAGTGGTTAAAGAAGCTCAAATCATCTGCTCCTTACTCCTACCCTGCTCTCCACACTACCAGGTTTACACCTTGCCTTCTATGCCTAAAATGGACCAATGAATTTATAATAAATGAATTTGCATTACTTCTCTAGGGCCGCCCAATTTCCACACGGGTTTGCTCTGTGTATTGAAATAACCGTGGAAACAACAATTCACTCTTCGGTCTTGACCTGTCCCGGGTCGTGCGCGACCCAAGAATCCACAAGTGACAATGTGCGGTTACAAGAATATCGTCGGTGGCCCGTCTCGGAGGCCACTCATCAGCACGTGGCCCGAATAGACCGCATCGGCCAAGTGCCATTTGGACTTGAGCAACGAGCATGATCGGAAATCTCGACAATCAGGTTCCGTCGCCGTGGCCCGGCCCTGGCCAGTTTTCACCTATACGTCTAGATGACCACTTTGGTAGGGACCATACGAACGGCTTCTGTGAGTACCTGGCGTTAATAAGAGACCAAACGAACCCAGCGCTCGTGCTGTCCCTTTTAGTAACTTGTAGTTTCGTACTTGTTAGACATGGGTAGTGCGCTGCCCATAGGTAAGTACATCTAAATTGGCAAGGTCGGTGTAGAGGTTTTGCACCTGCATCATGGTTTCGTGGGCGAAAGTGACGTTTCGAAACGTTTCATACTCTTTGTCCCCGAGGACTGATTCTTCGTTTATGTTGTTGATGCGCTCGATGTTGGAATGGACCAGCCCCAGCTTTGTTGCCGAGGCACGAAGCTTGTCGAAATTCTAAATGATGCTTTCGATTTGTTCTTGTGTGGTGCTGTGGAGCTTGACATCGATGGCGTGCTGCTCTTTCGAGAACTGTTGTCGGATCGACTCAATTTTCAGGAGATCATCTTCGACTTTTCTAAGATTCGAAATTCGGGATAATGCTGCTTCACTCATTTGTTCTAGGTATGAAGTGTTGGTGTTTATGGGACTGAATGGGGCGATAGGCGTGAAGCGACAAATCTGATGTCTAAAACTGACCCGACAATTTGCCCCCTCGAGAGAACCGAAACAGTACCTCCCCCCGAGAGAACCGATTAATTGTCGCTGACTATGGCAATTTCAATGCGGTGCTATAGCATTTACAAAATGAGCCTGCGAGCATTTGAAACTGATAATATATTACTGATTAAGCTTCTTTCATGTAATAATGATGAATTTTATTTTTCATAATTTGGATTTTATTCTATAAATCTTTAAATGATTTGATATAATTCTATTTCTCTCTAAGCCTTAGGAGCATCCATTCATCCCACAGAGTGGTCCAATATGGGTATCTTATGGTGGTTAACGTGCACTCGGATATAATACAAACTTGAATATATCTAGTATCATATTTTACAAGGTTTTTAGCAATGGTCATGGCCATATTTTTCCTAGTCTTCGTCTATAGGCTATTGCCAGGTTCGAGTTGGGCGTGAGGCTTACGAGACACGTATTATGTTCTTTTGTAGTTGTTTTAACGCCGAGTGCTTAAGAGAAGGTGTATCCGTTGATGATCCTTAACACAGGGGGATCATCCAAACTTGTATAGATAGAACTAAATGGGTAGGATGAATTTCATATGGGTAGGATAATTTCATATGGGTAGGATGAATTTCATATGGCGAGGATGAATTTCATATGGGATAAGGACGTCATTTGATGGGTCACTATGGCTCGCTGGTGTTCCACGTTTTGGGCCTGGTATATATGCCACCGTCTGCTCTTGGACAGCCGCCTGTGGCAATCTCTGGCGAGCAGGAGGTCTACCTGTGACTAAATCCGGGAGAGACTCCAGAGGGGAATCCCACAGAACACTGGTGCATACATGTTTCGGGTCTCCTCTGGGTGTGCAGCGGAAGAGTATCGACCCAGGAAGTAGTGCTATTTTAATTCCAGGGCCGGGTCCAGGCCATCTCTGCACTCTCTAGGGAATGATGACTCTAAAAAGGCTTTTAGTGAATTCGGGGGAGCTAAGGTGGACGTTGTGGGGAGGAGCACAAAGGACCCAATTCTAAGCAGCCTGGGGTAGCAATTTGGTGGCGCATACATTGACGTGCCCAACCACATCAATATACGTGGAATGGATCATAAACAGACGAACATTATCATGGATTATACCTGAGGAGAGTATTATCAGCTATTTAATGTATTTGAATGAGGCAGCGTTCAACACAATTGTCGAAAAAGAAGCTCTTCATTATGGACGGCCAAGCATCGCACCCAAGGCAAGAGTCAAATGGCAAAAAGATTGCCACAATTCCACATGGTCCCACTGCATTACTCACGGTGGCCCGAGGTAGCTTGACTAACATTGGTCGGACGGGAAAAGGAGGTGGCCGCAACCGAAAGCCATTTGTTAGACACAAGTCCTAGTCTATTCCCACTAGCTTTCGTTCCACGTATTGCATCATCACAGCATATTTTGTCTCAGCGTGCTTTGTACCTTTCTTAAACGTTCCATCATTGACTTGCTTCACCACGTTTGTATTGTCACACATTTGTATTGTCACACATTTGTATTGTCACACATTTGTATTGTCACACCACATTTGTATTGTCACACCACATTTGTATTGTCACACCACATTTGTATAGTGCTTTTGGCATTTTCCGTTTTCAATTCCCTCATGAGATTCCTCAACCATAGTGCCTCTCTGCTACCGTCATATAGCCCGAATAGCTCGGCTTCACTTGTCGACCCCGCTATGGTCTTCTGTAGCTTTGATGACCATGATATCGGACCTCCCATGAACATTATTAGGTACCCAGTCCTAGATTGTCTTGTTTCTGTGTTTGTCGCGAGATGCACATCCACAAACACCTCCACGTCTGCTCTTTCATTTTCTCCTGGTGTTTTGAATATAATCCCTTTCCTTGGTGTATGGAGTAAGTACCTCACAGTCATGTGCGCAGCCTTCATGTGCGCAGCCTTCATGTGCGCAGCCTTCATGTGCTTAGCTTTGGGCTCCTTCAAATACCTTGCCAAGTTCAGTGCCTGAAAAGCAACATCCGGTCTGACAGTATTTGCAGCAAACATGAGTTTTCCCACTATCGTTCTATATTCTGTTTCATCACATGGTTCTTGTAATTCTTCCTCCGAGAGCTCGTGTAACCGCTCTTTGTGCTTTCCTGGCGTGTAAGTTCGGCGAAGCCCATATTTGCCGGCATATTCCTTTAGTTTGTGGATATAATTCTCAAGGTTCAATCCAATTGTCGTACCTCCAATTTCAAGATTCATTCCCAAAAACTTCTTAGGTGTACCCAAGTCTTTCATATCAAACGTGGGTTAGATGCAGGATACAATGCATCGTAATCTCCGGAGGTCAGCCCTGGTGGTTCACATCCTTGCACTTCCAACTGGTAATTAACATCCTTGCACCCCCAACTGGTAATTAACATCCTTGCACCCCCAACTGGTATTAACATCCTTGCACCCCCAACTGGTAATTAACATCCTTGCACCCCCAACCGGTAATTAACATCCTTGCACCCCCAACCCTGGTAATTAACATTGTTGTAACGCAACCTGGTGGTTATCGTAGCGGGACAGGCAAGTGAACTAATGTCCCGTTTGAGATAAAAGGGAGATGCACGCCTGACTTTGAAAAGCGGAACTCCAATAATTTATTAGCTTAAGAAGAATACATCAAGCTTTATTTACTGTCAGGGAAGAGTCCTAATTATATTAGCCCACTGACACCATCGAGAACCGAAGGTTATTGTTCCTGGAAAAGATCCATTACTTTAAGCCCGTTAGAAGCTTGACACCTGTCTACAGATGGTTTATATCCGCAAGACGCGGATTAATTCCAACACCATTTCTTTTGCATTACCACATTTTTGCATTACCACATTTTTGCATTACCACATTTTTGCATTCCACATTTTTGCATTACCACATTTTTGCATTACCACATTTTTGCATTACCACATTTTTGCATTACCACATTTTTGGGCCGTGGAATAGTATCACACCCGCATGCCTCTCGACTGGTCCATCGCCTAACATTCTTCCTGGCCTCTGCGATAGCATGAAATTGCGCGAACCTGCAAGTGGCGCAGCTAAGAGGATCACTCATTTGAACATGGTCCAAAACAGCCATCTGTAGCTAATGAGTTAGGTATGGCACAGAACATTGCTCTCAACACTAGGGTGTCTATCTACGCTTGTTCAATGTACTGGATCTCGTGAATGACACTTTCATTTTCAACCACGAGCGTTCTTCCTCAAGCACCAGTCTGCAAAGGGCTTTGAGCGGCATCCACTGCGGTCAAAGATATATTACTTATATTTTTTTGTTTTTAAAAGAAGTTTTCTAATGTTGTAAAGAAATTCTATAATTTATGGGGATCCTTGCTATATTTCAGAATATCGTTCCGTCGGGCGAGGCGGGGGCCTTATTGTGCATTTTCAGCCGGCGTGGAGGCACGATGGCGCTATAATTGATCGGAGTGGGGTGTTATACACGTTTGGGCTGCCTTAGGCGTCCGACAAGTCCCAGTCTGGCTTGAAGTCCCAGTCTGGCTTATCTAGACCAATGGCGCCTGGAGGTGGGGTGGTGTCCTGCATATAAGGATACCCCGACGTTGCATTTGGGTCAGACCACGGCGCTGCATCGGATAAGCTGCAGCTGGTGCCATCTAGTCTGAGGCTCGGAGATAGACGGTTGGATTGGACACGTCTCTCTCCAGGTGGGGGTAACGATGGTTTCCCCTTGTAGCGTTCGTCGCAGCTAAATTTGGTATCATGGGTAGCGCGCTACCCACGGTGGATCTAACACTTATCCGGTATTCATTGTTGGCACTTTACACCGGTGTCCCTACCTTCGGGTGGGCCGGCATTTCTATACTCAGCTATGAATAGAGTATCCACAAATTTCTACCGTGGAAAAAGTCTCTCTTCAAACAATGAATGAGCTGAGTCGAATCGTCCTTGGAAAATACCTTCCAGCGTCACACCAAGACCAAAGGGCACTGTATGGTTTCAGGTATTTGGTATTTTGGTATGGTATTTTGGTATGGTATTTTGGTATGGTATTTTGGTATGGTATTTTGGTATTTTGGTATTGTATGATCCTGTACTTAATGGCACTGAGTGGTTTATGGAAACGTACGGCTACGGCCCCTGAAGTGAAGCCGCCCCTGATCCTCATGGTACGCCACGTGCGCGTTCACGCGGCCCTGCTTTTCTGGACAAGGTACATTGATTGATGTTGCCTTGGCGAGACTCTCACTCCTCTTCACTTGCATATGGAACTCACGACTTGTATCGTATATTAGACTTGTATCGTGTATTAGATACACAAGGGGCAAGCGTTGAACACGTCAAAGCAATCCCATTAGATATGTCCTTCTCAGTCCTGATAAAGCACACTTGTCCCTATTCTCTTTCGGAGGATTGCATGGCTGCACGACGCTACTCCCTCAGTTGGCAGGAAACTCCACGGTGGCCGTCAAGCAGGTGATCAACTTATCGTGCTTTGTGTAGGCTCTAGCATTGACCAAATACTTGCCTGGAGGCACCTCTTCTGGAATCAACACCAGCTTGGTGATGGACTGAACGCCCTTCTTCACTGGACACTCCAAGTCCACGTTTTGGATCTCCTCGCACAAGTCAAATGTCTGGTGCACCAAGCGGATGAACCCGTACCGCACATCCACGTCCACGTACGCCCCGTCGGTGACATCTTCACTCAAGAAGCCCTGCGCCACGAACGTCAAGTTTTGGCCCTTGACGGGTGGATTGGGGTCGATGATTACGCTGCGCAAGTCCAAAATCTGGTGAGAGGCGGCGTCGCAATTGATAATGGGCGAGTTTCCAGGGATGGGCTTCTCATCTGCACCTGGAAACACTTGAATGACCTCGGGGACTTCCTTGACCTGCTCGAGGGCTGAAGCGGCGGTCCCAGACAAGGAACTCAATAAGGAGTCTAAAGAGGGAAGAGTAATTGCAGAGGCTGACATAGCCAATCCGGCAATTGCAAAGGAGCGCAACGAAACCATTGAATTCTGAAGGTGTCTTGTGTAGCTGCGGGACTATAGTGGTGTCTTGCAAAAGTGGCTAGTTAAGTAATTTGTGGTTGACTTGCGGAAGTATCTTGAAGAACGGGGGACCTGCCTGAGCGGAACGGGGGCGATTGGGGGCTTGCGCAACGGATTATATGCCGTCGGAGGGCTTGATAGGGCGGGTGCGGCTCGCGAAAATACTGTGTCCACTAGTGTGGATTAGAGCAATATATATACCTTTCGCAGTACTGCAGGCGCAAAGGCTGCAAAAACGCAATCCCAGATGCCTCCGCATGATGCCCTCAGACTCTCACATGTTTCAGGTCGTGGTGACGCGTCCGAATGTGGGTCATTAGGGCCAAATGCATGACGTCTGTTTCGGAACACCTAAGGTGGGTGCAGCAACCACGTACATTAATGCAAGCATGAAACAACAGCCCTCGACGTATATATACCACCCCCATCCCCCTATCTTTCCCCAGCTATCTTTTGCTCAAATGAGTTATGTTTTGTTGAATGGAGGTGACCCAGGTATTGCTCTGGCTTGGATTGCTGGCACCATGGGGGTCAAGGCCAACCGGTCTTTAAAGAATAAGCTCCAGCAAGTCCACATTCCCAGAGTATGCGAGGCAGTTTCGGTTCTTGCAACCAAGGACAACCATTTGCGGCTTACTTCCAATCTTCTTTACGGCCTTTCATTGATTTTCAAGCAGAAAGTTACCGTGATGGAGTCAGAGGTGTTGGACGTGAACTTCCGGCTTCAAACGCCGTTGTTCGGCGGGTACAAAGACCCCAGGCAATTGCAAGTGCTGGCGTCGACCCCAAAGATCGCCATGCTCAAAGACGACACCCGGTTCCATATTGAAACAGATTTCGTGCAAGACTTTGCCCTGCCATATGAAGTTCTCCATGAAACAACCCTTGAAGATATGCTCGTGCACAGTTTCGGCCCGGCCCCGCGCAATGTCGAGGAAACCCCCACCCACAACCGCGACAAGGATGTCAGCACCGACTTCGCCAATGACACCAACATCCCTGTTGATTTCGAGTTCGACTTAATGGGCAACATTGTGGATCCCCAGCTCAATGATACGCCACTTCTCGAGCTTTTGGACACCCAGGAGGACTTTGTTGCGAACAAGCCCGTCATCGACGATATCTCAAAGTCGCTCAACTCCGTGAGCTATGATCCACATTTTACAACGACGTTGGATCTTGGCAGACTGATGGTGTCAGAATCCAGACCAACCAAGAAACGCAAGCTCAAACTTTTGGTCGATGATGTGATGACTTTTTCGCCACTCATCGCCACCGAAAAGGCCCCAAAGCCCTTCTCCTATACTGCCTTCAAGGATGTCTATCGCCATGTGAGCTTGCACCAGCCAGCGTTCTTGAACGCCCATCGGGAACTCCTTTTTCCCTCCATTCCCTCGGTCCAACAATGCTTCCTCAGCGAGACGAGGCCAAGCAATATGGCGCTATACGGTGAAGTGGAAGTCGAGCGTGGGAGAAATTTCCCTGTTCATAGAAGGAGCCTGAGTGCGGTTGAACTCATTGGCCACGAGTTCAACTTCGAGGACCTCGACCTTGACCTTGCCGGCATTCCTGCCACCGGCGTAACTATACCAGTGGACGCAAATGGCCCTTCACCAGACTTGGAATCACAGAACTCCAAGAAACTCGAGGACTTCACCCAGTTTCTCCGCGAGAGAATGATCGAGGTGTCTGCTTCTGGGCCGGGCGCACAGCATGGCCACTCATTTGAGCGTCTTCTTCCGAGCAGGCCTGGCCCAGATAACCCAGTCTCGCGCAAAGTTGCGGCCAATTCATTCGCTTACATGCTCCAGCTTGCAAGCATAGGCATATTAGAGATTGACACCAGCGCGCTGGCCGGAAATGGACATACGCAGATCAGTGCTCCTAACGAGGTGTACGTGAGCTTTGTGTAGGTTCTAAATGGGAAGAATGATTTGAAAGAGTTGACGGATTGAACTAATGGTCAATACGATTCTGATATCCTCTTTATTCCTCGCTTTCAGTCACATCAAGAGGTACGACGCAGAGCTACACATTATGAATACATGATACATGACTATTAGGGATTAAGGCATAATACAGTACACCAGAAGTTGCCGCCTAAGCCGTTGTCAGAGATGATCCGGATTCGATTAGCGCTTAGTTAGCAATACCGTTTGCATCGTCATGCTTGGCAAATTCTTCTTCGGCCTCGTACAACTCGTGCTCTTCAGGCTCCTCCTCATTTTCGTGGTGCAACGACAATGTGGGCTTGATGGCGGCGCCGTCCAAGGTCCAGGAGCCCAAGGCGTTTTCAGCATCAACAATAATCTGCTTAGAAGCCTCGTAGCCGTCGTAAGCGGGTCTGGTCTCGCCAGGGGTGACAGCAGAGTCATCCAACAACTCCAACAAGGCCTTACCGTAGCCAGCTATGAGAGCGTACTTCTCGGCCAACTCTCTAATGGCGTCGAATTGGTAGTTGAAGGCGGCCTTCAACTTCTCTCTGGTAATGTTGGACAATTGAGCCTCAGCAACCAAGGACTCGGCCTCGGCTCTGACCAATTCCTGCTCCAACACAGAGATCTTTGGCGATTGAGGGTCCTTGTACTTCAAGTGGGCAATCTCGTCGGTGATTTTTTGCTTTCTGTCTCTGGAAGGCTGCACGGAAGATTCGATGTTTCTGATGTTCTTCAACGTGATTCTATATTGGTCGTACTTGTCGATGAACTGGTCCTCCAATTCACCAATCTCGTAGATCAAAACACCCAACTTGTCGGTAACGTCCGACACATCCTCGTCGTTCTCCTCACCCCAGAGCGATAATTGCTTGGCGGTTTCACGACGCTCTCTGGCAGTCAACTCGATGGCCCTCATGACGTTCTTCTCCATCTTGATGTACTGGGTCAATTTCTTGGACAACTCTGGAGCAGTGACGCCGGAAAAGTTTTTTCTGAAGGTGGAGGTGATGCCGCCCTTTCCGAAAAACTTGGATTTGGTGGAAGACGTTGGAGGAGGAGGCGACTGCATCTGCGAAGCAGTGGGGGCCTTTTGGGATCTCATAGAGTAAGTTCTGTGCATTTTGGCGGGGGGATTTTTTGGGGGGGTAAGAGAGCAAGCGAGGGAAATACGCCCCTATTTATAAGACGCGATTTAGGATTGGGGACCATGCGCACGCATGCATTCTCGGCGTAATATGCATGCCTTGCTAACTCCCGCATATGAGCAGTGGTTGACGGCTTTGCGAGCCGGCAAAAGCAGAGGCACCGCTTACACAAAGCTATGTACAATGTAAGCGCAGACTTGGCCAAAAGAATTGCCTCCAGCGAGCTCGGCCAAAAACGGCGTGTGGTGCGATGCCGCCGGTAATCACGTCGTGGCAAGCCGCCGAGCAAAATGGGCAAGACCAACAACACGCGCATTCGCGAGAGCGTTTCTTTCGCGCCACCTTGGGAGCAAGCCCACCTAGGGTGTCTCAGACGCACAAGAGGCGTGTGCCACGAGCAGGCAACTATTGTTTCAGACAACTAAGGCATGCATCTGCCACGGTCTGAGCAAGAGGTGAGTTTGGAACGGCAGGCCAGTGGACAATCCAAGAACAATCCATGGACATTTCGGGTCGAGTAGCGAAACAACAATGCAGCAATAGATAGTTTTGGCTGTGCAGTTTCATGGACATCAACTCAATGGACAGTTGCTTGTGGACTAATTTCTGATGGGCAGCTCGACTTATGGATTTCTGATGGGCAGCTCGACTTATGGATTTCTGATGGGCAGCTTGTGGACAAATTCCTGATGGGCAGCTTGTGGACAAATTCCTGATGGGCAGCTTGACTTATGGGACAAAGGACAGCTTGACTGGAACAGCAGACTCCATGGAAAAACACCTTGAAACATTGGCGGCCACGTGATGCGCCGATGGTGAGATGGCCATGTGGAGGTAATTGGGTCGCGGCAGGCTTGTTGCTATGGCGTCGTAGCCGTGTGGCACATGAGGTTAGATTGCTCAGATGCACGGAATATTTTTGCGGCTGCGCGGCAAACACCTTGTGTACAGGCCGGGGCTTAAAGGCGCCCGCACGTGACGTCATGGTGCGTCCAGCCAATGTTACGAGCAACCCTCATTGGACCACGGCTAAACGAAACACTCGGCGGAAGGCCGTACCACAGGGAGGCATGGGTGGAACAATAATCACGAGGCATTGTTGGAAAGACGTTCAGGCATTCAACCAATTGCATGGCGCAAGTCCCACTTGGGTTCAATGCTTGCCTTGAGACAGCCAAGATCATCAGAATAGTCAAGATCATCAGAATAGTCAAGATCATCAGAATAGTCAAGATCATTTCAAAATAGTCAAGATCATCAGAATAGTCAAAAGCATGTCAGAGTGGTCAAGGACATGCGAAACTGAACCCGGACATGCCGCCCGAGAGATCCACCATCTAAATCAGGCAACCCTATAGCGCACTCGTCTTCTGCCGCTTGTTTGGAGGGTGCCCCTCAGCAGTCCGCTTGGGAACAGCCAAGGGCCCCAAGATCCGGTAGTAGTCGTCCTCCAAAGCCTCATAGGCCGTGTGGAGCTTATCGAGTCGCGTCGGCTCGTCCATCCCCACCAAAGCCTCGCGGTTCTTCTCGTACAAGCGCTTCTTGATGAAGAGCCGGATCTCTTTCTTGGAGTCCAAGGCGCAGCCCTGCTTCAAGGAGTGCAAAAACGCCATTTCAAAGAGCCTCAGCAACTGCCTTTTCTCCAACTTGTGTGCCGCCTTCACCGACGCAAAGAGCTGGGGCGTCACATCGTGGGTGTGCAAGCCCTCCAACACCCCGAGGTCACTCAAGCGTGCAAAGTCCGTGCGGTCTCGCATGTCGTCAAACGACTCATTGGGGTCCTCCACCACGATCTCCAAGATGCGGTCGTCCGCGAGCCATTTCTCATAGAGGCTTCGGTACAAGCGGCTGCCCAAGCGCTTCCCCTGGTGGATGGGGAGAATCACAAACTGCAGGATCTTCTTGCGGATCTGCGTGACGCCCGCGTCAAAGCGTTCGTGGCCCGGGTACACCCAGTAATTGTAGGCGGTGGTGAAGCCCACGACCTCCGGCAACTGGCGCTGCGTGGTGCGGTACAAGACGTAGAAGTCCCAGAGTGGGTCGTGAACGTCAATGTACAGCCCGGCCTCGATGAACAAGAGCACCAAGATCTGGACCCGCGCAAGCAACTCGCGGCCCCGCTCCGTTGCCAAAGGCACCTGGTAGACGCCGTAGGTTTCGCCCGCGGCCTGCCACTCGTGCACCAAAACACCGGGGATCTCGAACGCCGCTTGCTCCGCGTCAATGGCGTCGCGCCACGCGGCTTCATCCTTGTACACGGTGGACGGCGGCAAGTACTCAAGCATCTTTGCCTTGACGTCGACGTCGGTGTTTGGCAACGCCTGCTTGTACTTGACGTTCAAAAATGGCAAGAACGTGACGGAGTCGAAACACACCAAGATCTGGAGCTCGCGGTAGCCAAAGATGGACTCGGCGTCACCGAAAATGGGGTACGTGAACATGGGCGCGAACACCTGCGCGGACCCGTCGGTGGCGGTGATGTAGATTTTCATGGCTTGGTTCAGCAGCAGCGTCCATAGCTCGGGCTGCAGCGTGGCCACCGCCTGGCTCAATTGGTCTGACATGAGGTGGGAGCCGTGGCGTGCGATGGTGAAGGAGGAGCCCGTAGCGCGTTTTTGGTGCAACCACGCCCTCCGCACCGCCCTATGAACTGGGCCAAGTTGGGTGAGACGTGTCACCACAATGGACAGGTCTGTGATTTGACACAATGAACAGGTCTGTGATTTGACACAATGAACAGGTCTGTGATTTGACACAATGAACAGGTCTGTGATTTGACACAATGGACAGGTCTGTGATTTGACACAATGGACAGGTCTGTGATTTGACACAATGAACAGGTCTGTGATTTGACACAATGAACAGGTCTGTGATTTGACACAATGAACAGGTCTGTGATTTGACACAATGAACAGGTCTGTGATTTGACACAATGAACAGGTCTGTGATTTGACACAATGAACAGGTCTGTGATTTGACACAATGAACAGGTCTGTGATTTGACACAATGAACAGGTCTGTGATTTGACACAATGAACAGGTCTGTGATTTGACACAATGAACAGGTCTGTGATTTGACACAATGAACAGGTCTGTGATTTGACACAATGAACAGGTCTGTGATTTGACACAATGAACAGGTCTGTGATTTGACACAATGAACAGGTCTGTGATTTGACACAATGAACAGGTCTGTGATTTGACACAATGAACAGGTCTGTGATTTGACACAATGAACAGGTCTGTGATTTGACACAATGAACAGGTCTGTGATTTGACACAATGAACAGGTCTGTGATTTGACACAATGAACAGGTCTGTGATTTGACACAATGGACAGGTCTGTGATTTGACACAATGGACAGGTCTGTGATTTGACACAATGGACAGGTCTGTGATTTGACTATGAAACAGGTCTGTGATTTGAGCGTGATTGCCCCGAGAGCTGGGATTGCTTTGGCACGTGATGCTCTCTATGGGGCGCCCTTCGCCATGGCACTCCTAACCCTGGCGGAACCTCTCGTGTCTGGCCCATGCCTCTGTGCAGTGCTTGACCACGTTCCTTGAAGCCGGAGGCTGACGGGGGAGTTCTAAATCTCGCAGAGGGACTAACGTGACCGGGCCCTTTCCCGTCTCCACTTTTACCATCGGTTACTCCTGACTTCTGCCACCTGTTCCTGCATTGGATAGATGCTTTCCTATTGGAGTGTCGCTAAGACAAGGGCCCTGCGTTCTTAAAGAATAGCACCAGAAGAAAGAGGCCCAGATGGCGCATGGTGTCACGTGCGGCTGTCAGTGCAACGGGCTTGCGCCAGCACCATCGATGCAACGTCGATTTTAGTGCCGGTGTTCGTGTGTCTTTCACAACTTCCGTTGTGTGCCAACATTATACGGCTGGGGTGCATGCAATCGTGCATATGGACACCGTAATGGAACTGGTGTTGACCCCGATGGTCCTTGGGTCATGGAGATGTCTTGATAGACTCAGGACAATGCCACTCATGTTAGAACGAACAGTGTTTGCTATGAGTAGCCATTGTCAATGACCGACTGTCTCGGAACGGTCTTTGCTCGTCCTTTGGATCTGGAGGCAGGTCGTGCAGAATCTTTGAGTCAATGGCTCAATGTGAACTTTAATGTTTAACTGATTTAGTTGCCTTGGACTTGTTGATCCATTTTCACCGTCAGACTAGTCAGCAGGAAGTGGACCTTAACTATGTGGAAGCGGATCTTCACGTGTGGAACCTCCAGGCTGTTCATTCGCCATTTTGGAAAACCAAACACAATGCACCTAAATCCCAATCACTCAGCATGGAGTGCCATGGCGCAGCCTCAGTTGAGCCTTGAACACTCTCTTAAGTGTCGCCTGGAACCTAAGGGGGTACTTAATGCAATGTGCGAGGCTCTCCAATCTATTTGGAATGTTAACAGTGGTGGCGTCTTCGATATTGGAAAAGTAACCTGGCATGTCTATACCAGTGCATCATAGTTACACCCTGACGGGTATCCCAGAGGAGGATTGTTGGGAATCTGAGCAGAGTGTTGCGAGCAGTAGGACAGGATCTCTCGCAGTCAGCCCAGGGCTCTATGTTTTGGCACAGAACGCATTCAGTGTGTTGGGTGGATAATGTGTTTGAAGCTATCACTGATGGTGGAGGTAGAGCAAGGAGACGAATCATCACTGATACTAGATGTAGGGAAGATTGAGAGTGAATGCGGGCACTGATAGACACTGATAGACACTGATAGACACTGATAGACACTGATAGACACTGATAGACACTACAAAAATAGTTCATACGACTTTGAACGAGTCAGAAGCTAGGACCGAATATGTTCTAGACCAGCAGACAAGCTAAGCTTACATACCGGCCTCTGGCTGAACATCCTTTTATTTTGTAAAGTTATAGTAATTGGTATGTTCTTTTGTAGTTGTTAACTTCAAGTACTCAAGAGAAGAGATGTGCGTTGATGTTCCCTACAACTAGGGGATCCAAACTTGTATAGATAAAAGTGGCTCGGCGGGGTGGGTTCCTGACTGCACCACCTTCAGCCGGCGTGGGGTCCCATGGCACCACCTGGTCGATGTGGGGTTGGGACCGTGCCGCCTTGATTGTCCAAGTGTCCCGAACAGGGTTGCTTTAGGTGAAAATGGGTTCTGCGCCGGGTCCGCATCGGAGAAAGCCACGGGGCATTTGGGTAAAAGGGCGCTGGACCTAAGAAGGTGCAGTTGGTGCCTTTTCGTCTAAGGCTCGGTGATATGCTCTTTCCAGGTGAGGTATCGGCTGCTTCCCCTTGCAAGACGCAGCTTGATTGTATCCATGGGCAGTGCGCTACCATGGTGGATTCAAAGAATCACTTATCATAAGACCTGAGGCCAATGCAGGTTCTGCTTTAGCATTATCAAGGAGGTCTAGCACAATCAGCTACGCAACCTATAAATAAAAATATCCAAGAAGAATCTATTTTTTCATGGAAGTATAAAAAAGGGGAAATAGAAAAAAAAGGGGAAATAGAAAAAAAAATCTAAAAAAAAAGGGGAAATAGAAAAGAAATCTAAAAAAAATAACGGAGAGATCATGATAATTACCTTTTTTATGTTAACACATTCAATATATATAAGACAATTAGAATCGAATTCTATTTAGCGTTAGCAAATAGCTTTTCAATAGATAGTCCACAACCTGGTTCATTTTTACTGATATACAAAGAAGTGTATAATTCCAGATCAGGCAATGAAGGATCATTAATAAAGACCAAACAAGTATAAAATTCCAGATCAGGCAATGACGTTGAAGCTACAAACAAAAGAAAACATAATTTCGGCCTTGGGTGCATTATAGGATATGTTAGATCCACCATGTAGCGTCCCGTGGATACACAATTAATCTACGACGTGCGGATACAAGGCGGAACCGCCCTCCAACCACCAGGAGAGACGCGAGCCCAGCCCCGACCACCTATCTCCGAGGCTTAAGCTAAGCGGCACCACTTACACCCTATCAGGTGAAGCGCCGAGGTTTCCACTCGAAATCCAATGCCGTGGTGTTCCGAGAACAGTCCCGCCCCTGACACCACTTCGGCGCAAAATCAGCCAAATTGAGATTTTTCAGATTGGGGTTCAGATTGGGGTTCATTGTCCGACTCTCTATTTCGAACCAAGTAGCGCCTGTCCTCGCCGACTGAAGATGGTGCATCAGGCCCCACCTTGGTATGAGGCCTCATGTGACCCAGACCAGTTCTTATCTATACAAGTCTGGATCTTCTTGTTCGGGGGACCATCAACGAATGCATCTTCTCTTGAGTACTTGACGTTAACAACTAAAGAACCTAACAGGATACATGATCATACTGAAAGGATCCCCAGCATCAGGAAGAACTTTGTTAGACATTCCTAGATCGGTCCGTGTCATTCCAAACCCCAAAAAGGGGAAACTCCGGGAGGTTCCATTAATGTCCAAGCAAGCCACGGCTATTATTTCCACTTTTCAATCCGGAGTGAGCGAATAGTGAATTAAAACAGTGATGAATCAATCTCTGGAGACTACTTTTCAACACCGTTGACAATGCGGATCCTCGCCCCAGTCAGACTCAGGAGTTTCCACGGGGAAATGGTTAATACTGTTAGATCTGGATCATACTCAATCAATTCAGGTCTCGATAAATTCAGGTCTCGATAAATTCAGGTCTCGATAAATTCAGGTCTCGATAAATTCGGGCCTCAATAAATCCAGGTCTCAATCAATTCAGGTCCCAATGAATTCAGGTCTGAAAACACATAAGGAGTCAATTATATTCCCGACTGAGAAAAATGACTCGAACCGAGACCACTTCCCAGAGTTGCATCGACTCGTTGGATCTAGAAGCCAAGGAAGCTTTAGAACAAGACCCCCACTGATACTTATCCCTACGGGGACTCCTTCCGACGACATCAAGGATAAATCATAGCGCCGACACTTTCGGGGACAAGGCCATTGACACGGTAACTGATCCAGCCTCGCCAAAATCCTTCAGCCATTCTTAGATGAGTCACTGGATCCACCAAGCTTAAAATGATGGTTGCAGCTGGTGGACAGATGTACAAGAAGGGTGTCCAGGAGATAAGCACACATTCTTTTATTTAGGACACAGAATAATTGCCACAACGATCAAAGTTTTGAATCCGGCAGTGAACAATGTGTGAGTACCTCTGCTGGACCTCCGGATCTTGGCGGCACCTCACCTCCAGAATCTTGGCGGCACCTCACCTAGGAATCTTGGCGGCATCTAGCCATCATACAGGGCTTTAAATTAATCTCTCAGTTCATGCCGTGAGGTTTAATATTAAGTTATTGAAAGAACGTAACCCTTTTCTTTAATAATAAGTAATTGTAAAATTATAGGAAGTAGAGGTAGATATATATGGATATATAAGTATAAGCAATATGGCCAGGCCTATATATCTTTTCTCAAATGTTATTCAACTTTATCATAATTGTTACCAGCAAATTCTATTTCCTCTGTTTCAATTTGTACAGATATTCATGTACAACTTCCTAATCCACTAGATAGAAGAATTAAGTTTTACTCTTTCTAGTCATCAATTTAACACTAAAAATTTAGCCATAACAATTTGGTCGTCTAGACTCGTCCTCCTGGTCGCAGCAACGAGGTCGCAGCAACTAGGTCCGGTAAGACTGTTCGTCGTCATTTAAAACCAATATTTTATATACTTTTCATTTTTGTTGAATAAGTGTAATTTAAAAAAATAATCTTTAATTTAAGATATATATTACCCACCCTTATAAATAGGATGAATATGGGCCTACGAATAGGATGAATATGGGCGTACGAATACTTTTTAAGCCTTTTTTATCATTCGGAGGGATATATAATCACATATTTATATATTATAACCTCATAACAGGGAGTCAAACAGGCATGATACACGCCTTTGGCCACTCCCAGCACTCATGCTCGAGACTCTTATGCTAGCTGAAAGGGAACAAACAAAAAAGGAGTGGTGGGCATCAAAGATAGAAACATCATAAATAATCACCATTACTATTTTCTAAATAAAACAATATTTTAGTTCCTTGACGCTTTTAGCAGCAGTGGGGAATCTTTGACAATGGTTTAACGACTGATCAAGTGATCTACGAGAAGGGTATTAAATAGAAATCCCGCTAAGTGGGATAATAAAAGGATTTACTATAAACTTGTAAATAATAGTAATAATGATACTAATNGATTAACTATAAACTTCTAAATAATAGTAATAATGATACTAATTATGAAAGAGTCCTAACTAAAATATGTGCCAGCAGCTGCGGTGTGCGACAAGAAGCTATTCTTTATAATTCAAAATCGTATATTAGTATCTCTATAGAGATATAATAATGGGCCGCCTTCTCACTCCGGAACTCAATTTTGTTATCATAAATATTTTATACTTTATTTCTATATACTACTATATAGTTCAGACTATGTTTTATTATACTCTATTAGATTATGATAGAAGCGCTCGTGGTTAAAAAAACATTATTATCTATTTTATATAACTAGTGGTTGAACATTTATACTTAGAACTTATACAAGTATTAATACTCCATGAATAACATTAACAATTCTCCTAACAACTTCCCGAGGGAAGCTCCCATCGCATGTCGGTCATTGGTGGGAGCACGTACCGACTCTACACATCGTATTCCCCAATCATATGCCGAAGCTAAGCGGATGGATGACTGGACATTTTGGAAAGAAGCATGTGATACTGAAATGCAACTTCACAAGGATAAAAAACCTTTACTCCGGTCATCTGGCCACCCGAAGTCAAACCTATAGGGTGTCGTTGGGTTTTCACCATGAAAGATGGCGGCAAATACAAAGCTCGACTCGTTGCAAAAGGATATCCGCAAGTTGAAGAAATAGACTACAAAGAAACCTTCGCTCCTGTCATATCGTAGTCGAGCTTTAGAGTATTACTAGCCTTTGCCACACATCACAAAATGATAATACATCAAATGGATGTGAAGACTGCTTTTCTAAATGGGCGCTGGAAATAATTGTATATGCAAATATGGTGGCTATCCCTTGAAGAAGGATAAGCACTGCAAAGAAAAATATGACTTGAAATTCGACAAATCCCTATATGGCTTGAAACAAGCACCACTTGTCTGGAACCAAGTGATAAATGAAACCATCAAGAAAATGGAGTTCAAACGGCTTATCAATCAGAGTTGTATCTATTGCAAGAAAAATGGATTTTTAACAACTTTGTTAGCACTTTATGTGGACGATCTACTAGTGATCGGAATAGTGTCGAAGAAGTGTCTAGAACTAAGCAAATGTTGAGCAGCACCTTCGAAATGAAGGATTTAGGAGAAGCCAGGAATTTCTTGGAATTAATATTTATGTGGCATATGGTGATACAAAATTACACTTGAACGATTACAATGAAAAGCTCTTGCTAAATTATGACTTGATTGGAACTCGAACAAATTCTGTGCCTGCTGACCCAAAGGGTTTGACAGTTGCAACTGAGGGAGATGAAGAACTGTGACGAAACAGAGTACAGATCCATCATTGGGAAACTACTCTTTGCGGCTAATACAGTCCGATTCGGCATCAACTTCATCACTCTGAAACTTTCGAGATATCTAGCCGAACCAAGGGTAAAACACATAAAAGCAGCAAGAAAAGTTCTTCGCCATCTCCGCAAAACTGCAACCTTGGGACTTATTTATGAGACACAATCAACATATCAAGTCAATGCTTTTTCAGATGCCAGCTATGGATCCGAAACAGACCACAGGCGTCGGTCCGTTACAGGATACATGATTATGCTTGGATCCTCACCAGTACTGTGGAAATCAAAATTGCAAACCATAGTCTCTATTTCCACAACGCACTCTGAGTTGGTAGCTCTCTGCACAACAACTCAAAAATCAGTGTGGATAAATAATCTATTGAGTGAGATTGATCTGGTCCAAAGGCTTCAATTTGAGCAAGAAGACATTGTCAGATCAATTGGAATCAAAGATAGACCATGGAGCGAGAAGCCACGGAAGGCACCAAGTCAGCTCAGCCAGTCAAGCCTGTCCGGCTCAGCCAGTCAAGCCTGCAGTCTGGCTCAGCCAGTCAAGCCTGTAGTCTGGCTCAGCCAGTCAGGCCTGTAGTCCGGCTC
The DNA here is from genome assembly GCA_002370295.1 of Metschnikowia bowlesiae. Classification (NCBI taxonomy): domain Eukaryota; kingdom Fungi; phylum Ascomycota; class Pichiomycetes; order Serinales; family Metschnikowiaceae; genus Metschnikowia; species Metschnikowia bowlesiae. The sequence goes on along the minus strand of NLAK01000060.1, from coordinate 45,108 downwards.
AGCTAGTCAAGCCTGTAGTCCGGCTCAGCCAGTATCGAAGGCTCAGAATAAGGCCGATTCTCTGCAAATGGAGCCAACGCAAGGTCTTGTATGATCCAAAACTACATGACCCTGTAGATCTGATATACGGAAACATGGGCTGAAACTTAGGAGAGTTAAAGCATTCTGATCAGATAAAGGGTATCATCGCCACCAGAAACTTTTCGGTTACAACAAAACAGAGAACCAACTGTATACACGGGGAACGATCGAGACGACCAGACCAGAAGTACTTCGGTGATTGGAAAATCTTGGCAGAATAACACTCCTTTGCCTGAGGAAGGTGAACACTCAGAATTTCTTATGTTCATCTTGGTCATTGCAATTGGGACACTTCTTCGGGAGCCGTCCTCAAACCAGCGATTACTTGCCCGTATTTCGTCCTGCTTTGTTCACATGCCACTATGGCCGTCTTCCTTCTGTCCAATTTGGGTGAGCTCGAAGGAACTGCAGTAATCCCACGACTTCTACAAGGTCATCTCAGACAAAATATTCTTGTAATACAAGTATTTAACGATATAGGGTTGATGGGGTCGGGATCCGGCTTGGATCTTGGCGATGGCCTCATCTCATCAAGTTCTCTGAAGATCAGTCTGAACATCTGTGGAGTCTGTGGAGCATGGTTGTTGTGATTGAATGGTTGCCTGGTCATCGACTACTCAATCACAACAACCAAGTCGCCTGCGTCCACCATGTCACCGTTCTTGTGCAAGATCTTGGCCACGGTTCCCGCACGAGGCGCCTCCACCACCATCTCGGTCTTCATGGCCTCCACCACCACCAAGCCTTGCCCGGCCGTCACCGCCGCACCCACCTCGACCAACGGCTTCCAGAACCGGCCCGAGTACTCCGAGTACACCATCTCCGCGTCGTCGCTGAACTTGTCTTCTGCCGACAACGCCGGGCCGGAATTGCCGGCCTCCAACTCGGCGTTGGACACTTGGATCAAGCGGTTGAACTCCTCGAGCTTCTCGCCGCCCTGCCGCTCCACAAACTCCTCGATCAGCTGGCTGTTGGCTTGCACCCAGTGCAAGTACTGCTCGTGGTCAAACACGCTGTCCACAATCTCCACCTCGAAGTGGCCGGCGTTCATCTGGTCCGTGAACCCGTCGATCTCCGCCTCGGAAACGGGGTAGAACTCCACCTGGTCAAACGGATTCAATAACCATGGCTTGGTGGCGCCCGAGTGCGCCCCGAGCGCCAACTTGTCCCAGATGGGCACCGTGCGGCCCACTAACTGGTACCCGCCTGGCGACTCCATGGTGTAGATGCACATGTAGTTGCCGCCAATGCCCACGGTTCCGTTGGGCGTGAATGTCCGAGATGGGTTGTACTTGGTGCCCAAGAGCCGCTGCCTAGGGTCCAATGGCACCGCACACGGAGCTCCCAAAAACACGTCCCCAAGCCCCAAAACCATGAACCGCGCCGTGTACATCAAGTCCTTGACGGTGCTCCGCGAAATGCCGTTGATGGACGCAATAAAGTCCACGTTGTTGGGCAACCATGGCGCCTCACTGCGGATCGTCTCCTGGTAGCGCTTGACTGCATCCAACGTCTTGGTGTCCTCGAAAGCCATGGGCAATTTGATGATCCGGGATGGCACCTTCCACTTGTTGACAAAGGGGATCTCCTTTTCGATGGCCAACATCTTCCTCAACAAGTCCTTCTGCGTGATGTGCTCGTTGTATTCCACCAACACTGACCGCACGCCTCGCGACATCTCCACCACTCCCTCCACTTGCAAGTCGCCGACCATCTCGATCAACTTGTGGATGCGGTAGTTCAAGTTGAAGTCCATGCTGTTCTCGCCGTACTCCACCAACACGTACCTGTCTCCGGCTTGACGGTAGACGGTCTTGGGCGACACGCGAGTCTGAGGAATCTCGGCCAACACTGGGTTTTCCGGCTCGCTCAATGCTTGGAACTCGGCAACGCGGCCTGAGAGCGCGCCGATGTTCGTGTCCTGAGAAGCCTTCAAGCTCTTGGCGGTTTCAGCCGAGATCGGCACGAACTGGACCATGTCGCCGGGCTTGACCTGGCCGATCTTCCACATCTCCGCCTCGGCCACCACCGCCTGGCACACGAAACCCCCGAGCGAGGGGCCGTCACACGTCAAAATCACCGGCTCGTCTCCGGTGAAGTTGATGGCGCCAAGCGAGTAAACGTAGTCGTGGGCGTTAGAGGGGTGCAAGCCGGCCTCACCTCCATCTTTCCGCGACCATTTGGGCTTGGGCCCAATAAGCCTCACGCCAAACCGGTTGGAATTGTAGTGGATCTTCCAGGAGCTGGAGAAAAATTGCTTGACGGACTCCTCCGTGAAGAAGTCGGGAGACCCGTGCGGACCACATGTGACGCCCACCTTCCATGCATTGGTGGCGTCGAAGTTGTAGCTGGGCACCAAGCTTTGTGGCACGGGAGCGGGCTCCGAGATGGGGCCGGGCAAACTGCAGCTGGGCAATTCGGGCTGGCCCAAGAACAAAACATCGCCAAGCTTCAACACACGGCCATTGTAGCCGCCCAAGTTCCCAAGCGCAAACGTGGACCGTGACCCCAAGTACTCGCACACATCAATGCCCCCACGCACTGCCAAGTAGGCCCTGCATCCGGAGGTCAATTTGCCAATGGTCAACTTGTTGCCCTTCTTGATAGCCAAGGGCTTCCATTGGTCCACAGCATGCCCATCGATGTCCACGGACACTTCGCCTCCAGCCACGGCCACAATGGCGTCGTGGTGAAACAAAAGCGCCGGGCCGCTGAGGGTGATCTCCAATCCTGGGCTGTTGTCGTGGTTTCCCACAGCCTTGTTAGCCAATCTGAAGGCGTACTCATCCATGCACCCGGAAGGCGGCACGCCAATGTGCCAGTATCCTTTCCTGCCGGGGAAGTCTTGCACCGTGGTGTATGCACCGGGAGAAATCACCTCGAAAGCATGTGGACTGTAGTCGTACGAGTCCAAAACCTTGGTGGCCACCTTGGCAGTTTCGAACATCTGCGAGTTGGCAATGGACCTTAAGTAGTCGATGTTGGAGATGCATCCCGAAATGGCGGTTTCGTTCAACGCACGGCGCAACTTCTTCAAGCAGTCGTCTCTGTTGTCGCCATGCACAATGATCTTGGCTAAGGTGGGATCGTATTCGGCACTGATCACCGTGCCGGTCTGCACCCACCCGTCAATACGCGCAAACGACGGGAACTTCACCTCGGTAAGCTGGCCGGGAGATGGCATGAAGCCCTTCACGGGGTTTTCCGCATACAACCGGGCCTCCATGGATGCCCCGGAGACGGTGATCTTCTGCGAAAAGTCGGGCGGCGTATCTGCGGCAATCAACAACATCCACTCGACCAAGTCCAAGCCCGTCACCATCTCGGTGATGGGATGCTCCACTTGCAAGCGGGCGTTGACCTCTAGGAAGTAGAACTCGTTTCTTCTCTCGTCGTAGATGTACTCCACGGTCCCGGCGCACTTGTAGTTTATTGAGGCGCCCAAGGATTCGGCGGCCTTCCTCATCTTCTGGCGCGTGGCTTCTGGCAAGTTGGGCGCGGGAGTCTCCTCTATGATCTTCTGGTTTCTTCTCTGCAAGGAGCAGTCTCTCTCTCCCAAGGCAATAGCCTTTCCATAACCGTCACCAAGCAACTGGATCTCCACGTGGCGGGCGTTCTCCACAAACCTCTCCAAGAAAACACCGGGGTCGCCGAAATATGCTTTGCCTTGGTGCTGCACCGTTTGGAACACGCGCTCGATATCGGCCGCGGAGTCCACTTTCTGCAACCCGATACCGCCTCCGCCGGCAGTGGACTTGACCATCACGGGGTACTCAAGCCTGGCGGCCACTTCACGTGCCTCCTTTGCGTCTGCGACCAAGCCTGAGCCCGGCACCAACGGAACACCGGCCTTTTCGGCTATTTCACGGGCGGAGTGCTTCAATCCAAGTTTCCTGATGGCATCTCCGGAAGGCCCCACGAACACAAGGCCCTCTTTGACGCATCGGTCGGCAAAATCAGCGTTTTCTGACAAGAAGCCATAGCCCGGGATGATGGCCTCGGCGCCAGTTTTCTTCGCTGCCGCAATGACCTTATCGATGTTGATGTACGTTTCGGCAGCAGACACACCGTGCAAGTTGACGGACTCGTCAGCCATGAGCACGTGCTTGGCGTACTTGTCGGGCTCCGAATAGATGGCAATGGCACGGATCTTCAATTTCTTCAAGGTCTTCATGATGCGCACGGCAATCTCGCCTCGGTTGGCCACAAGCACCGATTCGAAGGGCTTCTTGAAGTTGGCCTTCTGGCGGGCCAAGTGCTCGTGGTATCCGCTCCAACCTCCGTACTCCGAAATGTCAGTGGAGCCCTGCGCGAGATACCCAGCCTCTTCGCAGATGAATGACTTGACCCATTCGCCGGACTTGAGCTCCACAGAGCCAATGCCCAAGGGTTCCGGCACGTAGCCAATGAACTGGCCAAACTTCTCTGCTGGCACCTCATACACTTCCACGGCAATCTCAACGCCGGAAGCCACGCGCCTTAGGCCCGGTTTGGCCACAGGACCCGTCTTGGGGAGAGCATACAATTTGTAGCTAGCAGAGGTGGTGGTGGCCTGCACAAACGAGGCGTTGACCTTCTCCAACTGCCAGTGTAGCGGGTGGCCCTTCAAGTGTGCACCCACCACGGCCAATTTCACGGTGTTCTTCAATACCTTGTTGGGCAAGTCACTTTCGCCGAGGTACACATCGGAGTACGAAATGGCTTGTCTATGCTGCAAGCATCCGTAGTGCCTGGGTTCGGGGTAGACCTTGAAGTAGCGAGCGGCGAACTCCAACAATGCGTAGTCGTTGAAAGAGCGCGAGAGGAAGGTGATTCCAAACGGCAAGCCGTCCGGGCGGAAGCCGGCTGGCACCGCCAACGCAGACAAGTCAGCCAAGTTGACGAAATTGGTGTAGGTGCCTTGGCACGAGTTGACACCGATGGGGTCGTTTTGCACCAGCTCAATGGTGGGCGTCAAGGGCGCCGTGGGGACCACGATTACATCCACGGAGTCCAAGAGCGGCTGGAGCTGCTGCAACACCGCCTGCCTCTTGTACTCGTAGTCAAAGGTGGTGGCAGCACTGTGGGCCTCACCGCTGCGGATGATCTTCATGACGGTGGGATCCAAGTCCTTCTCGGGCGGGTTGGTGGCCAAGAAGTCCTTGGTGGCCCAGTACCGCTCGGACACCCACGCGCCCTCATACAAGTACTTGGCCAACTGCAACAATGGCTTGATGTCGACGGGAACGACCTCACAGCCGGTGCTTTCGACCACCGAGACCGCGTGCTCAAAGAGCTTGGGGTTGTCGCTGTCGCTGCACCACACCAAGTCGAGCGGAACTCCCACCTTCGGCTTGGAGGGGAAGGCCAAGAGCGGGTTTTCCGGCATGGAGCGCGAGTAGCAGTCGCGCAGGCCGTCGAAGGCCGCCATGATGTTAAAGGCAAGCTGCGCGTCCTGGATGTTGGTGGCAAACACCGACACCGCGTCCAAGGACTTGCATGCGGGCACCACGCCGCCACACGAGAACACGCCCTTGGAGGGCTTAAGCCCGATGATATTGTTCAATGCTGCCGGAACGCGGCCGGAGCCTGCGGTGTCAGTTCCAAGCGATAACGGCACGATTCCACGAGCCACCACGGACGCGGACCCTGCGGAGGAGCCGCCGCAAACGTACTTGGCGTCCACGGTGTTGGGCACCACTCCATAGGGCGAGCGCGTGCCCACCAAGCCCGTGGCGAACTGGTCCAAGTTGGTTTTGCCAACAATGATGGCGCCCGCCGTGCGCAAGAGCTTGACGGTGGTGGCATCCTGCACCGGGTGGTATGCAAACGAGGGGCACGCGGCGGTGGTGGCCAAGGTCTTGACGTCGATGTTGTCCTTGACGGCCACGGGGACTCCATAGAGCGGGAGGGTTTTCTTGTCTTTATGGGACTGGAGAAACTCCCACTGGTGTCTCAAGTCGTCGGGCGACGCGAGCGAGATCCATGCGGGGTCTTGTGGTGCCGTGTGCTGGTCGTCCAAGAGACCGAGCAATAAGTCGAGTGATTTCTGGGGGGTGTTTTCGAAGTGGAACTGCTTCCATTCGCTGACTGTCCAGCCGATGTAGCTCATTGTGCACACTGGGGACGAGACGAGGAGTCTAGGGGATGTAGATGAGAATGGATGCCGGTTGGCAGACTGTGGCTGGGAGGATGGGACAGAACCGGACTAGTAGGAGAAGCCGGGACAATCAGACAAATGACAGACGGAGATGCTGTTTCAGGAGGGCCAAAGGTGGTGAGCGGAATAGGTAATAAGGGGCCCGAATTTGGTGAAGGTAATTACTCCAGTAGCATGTGGAAACGGCGGCCAGCGAAGCGCAGAGCTTTATATGCGAGTGGCCCTGGCCCGGAGCGAAAGGCTTGGCGAAAGGCAGTGGGCCAGCGATTGCCTGCACAGGGCCGATTACCTGCACAGGGCCGATTGCCGGTATAGAGCGCGCTGATAAAGCGCCTTGGCGGGCCCGGCACCTCGCAGCGTCGCCGATCGCCGCGCCAACGCCGCGCCCGCGCGAGATAACAATGGCTGCAATGAGCACGCTACGCACGTCGCACATGTCACCTTTCGCGGCCCGGGCTTGGGCGCCCATGCAGGCGTGGAACCTCCCGAAGAAACGGCACTGGTCTCCCGAGGAAACGGCGCCACAACGGCCCGATTCGGCCCCACCTTTCACACACTCTCGGATTGTCACCGTAGTGATTCCGCATCTGTGACTCGTTCCTCCGTGAAAAAAAATAGGAGGAAGCCTTATATGATATCAAATTAGCTTTAGTAAGCCTCGTTTTAGTATAAATGATAACCACTTGGTTGAAACTTTAAGGAAGTGAGAACAGAGTACTTCATGACTGACCCTCCGATTCGTAGGGATTGATTATCAGCTGGTCTTTAGCTGAGAGTTTGTCATCCCAGCTTATAGGACCCCTTTGATTTCCACCTCTAACCTCCAGTGGTGGGCAACTGCATGGATGCGATGGGGGTCGTGTAGTGCCCAAGTGGGAAGAAGCGGAATTGCGAGAAAAGGCCGGTATACTTGAAACGGAATATGGGGAAGTTCACGCTTGTCAAGAATTGTACCAGGTGACAAATGCATAAAATTTCAACATGCAAATCATCGACATGTACACAGGCAACAGAAGATGGAAACGGAAACGGAGCTAAAAGATCAAAGAGACCCGGTTCTTGCCAGTGTCGACTTCATTTCCCATAGCGCTTTCTCAACAGTAGAGTATCAAGTGCAACCTCACCAGCACATTCCTCCAGAGTAGCATGGGAGTAATCCTGAATTGAAAAGAGCCATCAAGACCTCAGGGTTTCAAGATGCAACTCCAAGCGCCTGTTCAAGCCATGACTGCGCCGATTTGCCCCTCTTCTAGCCAATGGTGCCTAGCAGAGCTCGCCCCATTTCCAAATTTGACGCAGACCTTGGGCCCCGGTGCAAATCCAACCAGATCAGTTGCGCAAGAAAACCAAAGAGTTCACTTCAGCGTTCTCCAATTTGTAGTTGCCGTGAAAGATTATATCTTCATTTTAGGCCGCGGGCTGTTTCGAGGGGCTTCAACTTTTTGAAGCGACTACCCTCCAATCCTGCTTCATTTTTTTGAGCATGTTGGGCACACTGGTAGAAGGCCATGTGTCGCATTCACATCGTACTTCAATAGCCCCGTCATTTACATGTCTGTTTTGCATGCTTGGTTGAGTCCGAGACTGCATTTGCGATGGCGTGTTGCTTTGTGGCGAGACACCCGCACGGTTCGCGGCGTAGGGGCCGGGATGGAGGTGCGCTTTGCAGCCAGTTACTCTCCTGACCAGGCCACTTGATGGGATCGCTTGGAACCTGCGATGAACCAAGAGAGGATCTGAGATGGAAAAAGACCTAGACTCGTTAACTCGTTTCACGTGAATCACCAAGGTTTGATTTGTGACGCATTCACTAGCAGTATCCATCAGTTTGGTTCGTAAGCTTGGATCAGGCCCTGGGTACTCTTATGATGGAAATCACCATTAAAAACAACGGCAATTCACTTCTTGCATACTGATCCTGGGCATGGAAGCCATAGTGTTTCAAAATCTTAAAGGACCATACTCATGGCACGTTCGCCTGTCCCACCATGACTTTGAAGAAAGCACGTCGTATCAGTTCGCAGCCATCGGTCATCAGCCATCACTCATCAGCCATCTCTCAACCATTTGTTTAGCACACCAAAGCCCACAGGGATATGTGAAAACCTAGGAGACTAGCGGGTGAGGAGGCGGGAAGGGCGTCTTTTATATCTATGGCCTGTCCTGCACGGTTTCGGGAGCGGGTTTCAGGAGCGCTCGCTTTGTCATGCAACCTGACTGAATGACTAGTGACTATAAAGTGACTAGAGTGCCTTCACTGTTCATACCAAGTACGATGGCGGCTCTCTCATAAAAGCCCCTCAATTCCAACCTCAACGCCGAGTGAGCTTCAAGTCTTGGAAAAGCTCTGCTTCTTCGAATTCTCCTCCAAATGCTTTGGGCAGGTAGAATTGGTGTGTCTCGCGCATTCATTTTTTCTAGCGCACACAAAAAATTAGTAATATCCACATTCGACGCGCGGCCATGCGCTGCGAACCCTGTCTAACCAGGCGCGACCCGTGCTCCGCAGCATCCCTTACAGGTGATCCGCATGGGTCGGGCGGCCCCTATGGTTCATCACACATACTACTAGCTTTTCCGCCGGCGAGGGCAAGATATTCTGCAAAATCAACCAACTGAAGATTGACGGCGTCAGATTAATTGGGGTGCCTCCCATTTTCAGGACGTATTGAATTGGGCTGAATTGGGGCAACTCTCTTAAGGCCTTAGTCCTACGAGAACTATCCTACGTGGCCCCCTCAGATCTATGAATGTCCAGGGCTAGACTATGACTGCCCGACCCCCTTATGACCATACCATACTATTGCCACTATACGAGGACCCTCTTATGACCATACTATACTATGACCGCCTTAAGATCATGACTATACATGACCATGGTTGTTGACCATGACTAAGCTATTAGTGTCACTACTATCGCCGACTTCTATGACTATTGCCGACTTCTATGACTATTGCCGACTTCTGACTATTGCCGACTTCTGACTATTGCCGACTTCTGACTATTGCCGACTTCTATGACTATACTATGACTTCGATGACTGCGTGACCATACAGTTAGTCTTTACTACGTCAAGTGCCATTGGACGGATTCTCCCATTCATGAGCTGTACATCAGGCTTGCATACAAAAGCAGGTCTTGAACTACCACAACATTTGGTACATGATATCAAAATATGTACTAAACATCTCGCCGAACTGAGGGGGTCGTGAGCGTACACCCTATAGGCTGCGACTGGCCGGCGCAAGCGTATGCCTCAACATAACTAGTGGAATAAAACCGGTTTACAAGGGGTCCAAGCGTTTTCGACTCGCTGCGCACATTGCAGGTCATATGGCACTGCGAATACCATGGTTATGACTATACTGTGACCTACCACCATGACTGGTATGATTATGGCTATACCAAGTCTATACCATGACTATACCATGACTATACCAAGTCTATACCATGACTAAACTATGACTATACTATGACTATACTATGACCATGACTATACCATGACCATGTCTACACGATGACTATACTATGACTACGACTTCAAGATGATTACGACTTCAAGATGACTACGACTTCAGGATGACTATGATAATGACTATACGATGACTATGCGACGACTATACGATGACTACGACTATAACATGACTACGTCTATACGATGACTACGACTTCAAGATGACTATGACTATATGATGAGTATGACTATATGATGACTACGACTATACTATTCCCATGACTATACGGTACCATGACTATACGGTACCATGACTATACTACCACTTTAACTATAATGACTACCACGGCGAGTTTGAACTACCCAAAGCATCGCGCCATAATGCAAGAAGCCAGAATGACTCAAACGACCCTAGCAGAATGAAGCAAGCCAGTACACAAAATGGTGTATACAGTGTGACATGAACTAATCGCTAGGGCCATTTTCCCGGTTTCATATTCTAAACCATTCGGTTGAAAAGAGTGGGCAAAGGAGCACGTCACTCCTCAACTTCTTCGCTGTGTTCATTTACCAGCGAGGCTCGGACCTTTTGTCTCGCTGGTTTGAGTCCACTGTATGACCACGACTACCATGATTCTTACTGGTTAACGTCGAAGAAGTGTTTGTTGATGATTCCTGAAGTAAGGGGAATCATCTGGGTCGATAGAGAAACCGGAAAGACTGTACCTTGGCGATTTGGCACTCTATTGTGAGATCAGATGCAAAGGGCTTTTGGTGGGTTTGCTGGGGTCTGTGGCGAGCCAGTCTTTACCCATGTGCTTGACCCCACGATTATGGCGACACCATGGCCGCTATACGGACTATGACTTTGGCCGTCACACTATGACTGTAACAATGGTAAAAGCAGATACAATCAAGATGGCGCCGAGAAAGCTATACCGAAGAAAGCGCCGATGCCAACAATGGCTGATTTCTGGGTTGACGGTGCAAAACGAAAGCCTTCATGTATACCCATGATAGATGATTGGACCAGGTTTCAGAGGCTGAATTTGATTAACGAGGGTTGAGGAAAGCAAACTTAGAGTCAAGCGGACTAAATGCATGCGGAGAAGAATTCTGGCGCCCTTCCTTTACTACTAATCCATGAGAGGTACATCCCGAAAAACCTTAATAGAATGGTAGACTCCAGAAATACTTTGTCCGTCTCATCGTTGAAGGCTATTCTATGGAACTGATCCTTAAAGTTCATGAAAAAGGCTCTTCTAACAAAGAATTAAAGATGCCGGAAGAAGATTCGCCTGAGGATATTCGGGAGCAACGTTTCAGGAAGGTAAAGACGTGTCTTAATGATCACCGCAAGGAGGAAACGCCTATTTCTATTATGGCAGTAAGCAGGGATGACAATCCAAACACTTACAAAAGACCCTTCCTGAAATCTGTGCTGAATGGGGTCTGTTTCAACTGTCAGGAAAAAGGATATTATCTCAGAGAGTGCCCAAAACCAAAGAAGCAAAAGCAAGACGATGTTCCAAATCAACGAAATAATCTGTATCAAGCGCAGAAGGTGGTATTTGTATGGGACTCGGGTAGCGCAGTACACGTGGTGAATCGACTAGACTTCTTTCATACGTTCATCACACATACGAAAACTTTCAGAGTTGCCAACAATACGATTTTGGAATCTACAGGACATGGTACGGTGCTACTTCAGGTTGGTGGAAAGGGCAGACGAGTTTTGTTAACGGATGCGACAACAACGCACTCGCAAAACAGAAAAAGGCTTCTGCTGAAGGCGAAAGCCTTGGGAATCTTTTTGTTTCATGCCCCATTCCAGACCCGTCGGGGCCCCATTCCAGACCCGTCGGGTCGTGCGCGGCCCGTAGATGCATGTGCAGGTGAAACCTGTTGAGATGTGGTGTAACTCCCATAGTCTGGTGTGGTTTCACATTGTCCGCTAACAAATTCTTCAATTCTGCAACTTCTGCAGTCATCCTTTGGTATAATATATTTCAAATATACTAAGCGTACTTCCTCGTTTTGATTGGGGCGACAGTCCGTTCCTAAATGATGGAATGGGGCCTTCCCTAACCGCAGTTATAGGCTGTGCCGTCGTCTTTGCAACACCTCAATCGGGAGGTGGAAGCAGACACATTATCCCCCTCTAACTGAGCTCTTGTGCATAGTGTGCACACAGACATAGGCCGTCAACGTCTTCATGTTGTGCATGACTTCTCTTGGCCTGCACTTGTGGAAGTCTGAATGCAATGATGTTGGACATGAGTATCATGCATGTTAATAGTTAGGCCTAGGAATGGTCATGATAATAGTTACGCCTAAGAATGGTAGATAATAGTTACGCCTAAGAATGGTAGATAATAGTTACGCCTAAGAATGGTCATGGTAATATCTTCCTCTCAATACTAAAATAGTGGATTAGTGACGGACCACTCAGAATCAACAGGGTTTGGTTCCCTCTCTGATTACACCTGACTGGGCGTCTCCTTGGCCTGTCACATATGTGAATGTTCCAGTCCATACCAACCTGAGGGAGTAGATGGCTAATCTGCACTCTTGCTACGCGTGTCGCATAACCCATGCGTGGTACGGATGTAGCTCGGTGCAACCCATGATGCAGCTGAACAGGTGCAGGAAAAGTGGTGCACTAGATGAAGCGCTTTGTTCCAAGAAGTCTTGCCGGTAACACCCGTTGCATGTCACGGAATGTCTTCGGAGTGTTCGGTGCCAACCGCAAGAAGCAGACTGGAGCTTTTAAGGAAGTGGCGCCCGTTATTATTTGAAGGGTTCAGGACATCAGCGGAGAGGACACCAGGGGAGTACAGTACGAAAGCTTGGTATCTTCAAGAATATAGCCCAGCGATGATACAGAAGCTCCCCAATCAAAGGAGGAGTTAGAGGCAACGAAAAAACATTCCAGAGGATGGGAGTGTATACTGCCAGTTTCCTCTAAGCTCATGGCGTAGTGGGATTTGCTTCCCATTGTTTCCGGTGCGGACGAGCCATGGGCTCCAGATACAAAAGGCAGACGTAGGCTGAAGTTTTATTACTTCGTCCTAGATAAGTTATAGTTCACCCATGAAGACATACTACCACTACCGCCAGCCCAGGCCCAAAAAGGCAGGCTGGATTTCCTTCACCATAACCACCAACTACCCGGTGGATCTCACAAGGGCCAGGAGTGTCTACAAGGCATTTTGGGCACCAGGCGCCGTGGTCCCCCTGTGCTACATCACGGACATCCGCGGTGAAGTCATTGGAGACGGCATTGACTTCTACGAGGCGCATTTTATCGTCCAGGGCTCGATGGCCCGTTCCAAAACCGACGCTCCTCGCCCTGGATTACCCAACAGTGGGGTGGGATGCGCCATGATCACGGTGCATGAACACATTCGCCACTGCACCAACTGCTACAAGGTGGACCACACGCGCCACGCCTGTCCGCACAGTTACTGCTACCGATGTCGCGAGGAAGGCCATTGGCCCTTAGACTGTCCAAAGAAACAAAAGTCCAACTAGCGCCACCATGGGAAGAAGTCACCATATCAAACAGCAAAAAAGAGAGAAAAATAAGGTTTATAATTGTGGATAGGACCAAAATATATATATGATGTAAATGCAAGATAAATGGGTAGGACAATTTATAGAGGGGATAAATTTGACAACGGTTAAAGTAAAGTAATTTTGGGTAAGGCAAAGTATAAAATGGGAAGGGTTCGAGCAAGCATTTACGTGATATTAAAATATTGAAAGTAGGTATGACTATTACAAGATTTATATATTCGGGAGTCGTTTTATGTAACAACTCACGTCAAGTTACAATAGGTGGGTGAAGAGGATCAAGATCATCAAGCAGTGGAGCTGATGAAGTTTCCTCCACCGTTTATTATAGTGGACAGTCAACAAATTCCAACCCATTGCGATAATCGCAGGCCACTGCTCAGCCTCGGGCCCAACCGAACATCTTCGCTGCGAGGAATCCGCCTCCAAAAGACTCGCCAACCAGACTGTCCATCTCTACGAATACCCAAGAAGCCATGCGCAACAGCATGCTGCACTCCCGAGCTTCACCGAGATGAGGCCACCTCCCTGGCTTCTCTGAATCGACAACGTCAACAAAGACATCCCTCTGAAGTCGGCTTCGTCATGGATCAGGCCTCTTTCGAGCCTATTTCTGACCTGCGCCTCCTCCCCACCCCGGGGGGACCTTTTTCCGGCAATAAATGCAGGTTTCTTCGTGGCACACCCTCATACCAGCCCACCCCAGGAAGGCTGATTTACCCGAACATACTACATCCAGGAACTTGTGGAAAGCTGGCCAAGGTGTACGGGTGCGACGCGAGGTATCCCCTTACGCAGCCACGGCTGCAAACTTCGCACACCGTTCTGACACCCTCTGCTTGGTTTCAGCCATTGCACCTGCAATAGCACTTCTCGCCAATACCCCACGTTTTCACTTCACCGTCTGTAAGTGCAGACACCGCCACTAGCGCGATGGTGGCCCTTTTGGACCGGGCCACGAATCCTTCCTGCACCGAATCAAGGAGCTCCACGGAAACGAGGTCGGGGCGATATAGGGTGTTCGGGTCTGGCCCGCAAACGATGGTAGAGTGAAGATCCTTTAGGAGCTTCTATGGGTCCGTCCGGCTCCGTCTCGTGTGCCCGCCTAAGGTTAGTGCGGCGCTCGCGTTCGGGCAACTTGGTCAAAGCCAAGGCATCTGATTACCCCTGGAGCATCGGTGTCGGTTTCTGGACTTGACGGGTGTGACTTTGTCATCGAGCTAGAAGAGAGGTAGCAGGCCCGTTGACCGCAGGTCACGAGCAACTTGCTGAAGTTGAGCGAGCCTGGATATGTGACTGCTCTAGGTGACCAGGACTATTACCAGGACTATTACCAGGACTATTACCAGGACTATTGCAGACCACGACTATGTACCTACGGTATGGAGGATAGGTCCATGGTGAGAGACGTCACACGTTTCAGGATACATGGTATAGTGGAAACAGTGGCAGATGCAGGCATGTGGTACAAGTGAAAGTTCACTTACGACCTCCTCGTCACCGGAGTTCCGGAAAAGATATTCCAGCGAGGAATGCCCGCTCAGGTTTGAGGGTATCATCATAAACGGTCATTCAGCGAGTTCCTAGTATAGATAGATACAGATAGGAATAGACTTGACTGAGTTGGCCTAAGTTCCAACTACCAGACCGTGAATGATGGCACTGTTCCGGAATATGTGCAGGAGAGCTTCGTGTTGAAAACCCAAGACTGAGCGCTATGCTTAGCCACTGTGCATTTCTTGGTCGCCAGGACGACCCGAATACATCAAAGGTTATGGGTGAATGTGGATCCCAAATATAAAGGCCCGCTGATACAAATGTATCTGCTAATGGAAAGGAAGTCCACAACTATCCTCATAATACCATGGCTGTGTGTTTCGAGCTCGGATCACTGGACATTAATCCGTGGTTACTCTATGGTCCTCCAAACACACCCATGTACAACGCTGAACAGGAATCAACCTCTCTACACTTTCTGTTGAGACCCAAGTCCTGCATGTTTCGCATTAAAGATCTTTTGCTGTTCACCATAGATCACCAAGGAGAGATGTTCAGACTAGGATAGTCATCTCCCTTGTTCTCCTCGTGGGCTCGTCAAGATGAGTGAACACTTGACGAGCATCAGCTTCTGGTACTACCACGAGAAGAGCTCCTAGAAGATCTAGTAAGTGACATATTTGACGAATATTGTAACTTGTATATTAGTTACTGCTAGATCCACCATGGTACCCATGGATACACAATTAACCTCCGACTTGCGGACACAAAAAAGTCGAGACCCCGGCTGAAAGTGGTGCAACGCCTCATGGCGAGGCGGGGCCTGTTTTTATCTATACAAGCTTGGACGATCCCCTTTGTTTGAGGGATCATCAATGGATACACCTTCTCTTGAGTACTTGACGTTAAACTACAAAAGAACATAACAGTCACCTCTAAAATGTTACAAGGGAAACCTCTTATGGGAGTCAATCTTCAAGTTTCAGCTTAACCACTGTAGAACCGTGGAAAAGTGCGAACGCGTGCATGTGCGCGAAAGTCCAGAAAAACGTCAAAGCCGCTGGAGACGAGGAAATCTACATCTATGGATCCTAGAGATCATCGAAATCCAGATCTATGGATCGTAGAGGTCGATAAAGATGATTGAGGAAATCATCGAAGGTCCCAATCTCAAGAAATCAATAGAGCATCGGATCACGTGCAGGCCCACCTGCGGAGCGCATGGTGTAAATCGGACAACTCCTGTTCAAGATTATACATGGGGGTGTTAGGAGGCCCGTAGAGTAACCACGGGCAAATGTCCAGTGGTGATCCTAGCTAGCACAGCCATGGTATCAAGAAGATAGTTGTGGACTTCCTTTCCATTAGCAGATACATTAGCATACATTAGCATTAGTGGGCCTGGTTCTAGGAGGCATCCTTGATGATCCTCCAAACTGGGTTCTTATGATTACTCTTGCAAAATTGCAGGCAGCAGGCCTTTTATCGTTGGGGAACGACATTCACCCATTAACCGCCTGACGTATTCTGGTTGTCCTGGCAACCAAACATGCGCAGTGGCTAAGCATAGCGCGCTCAGTCTTTGGTTATCAACACATGGACGCGCTCAACAGCTACACCCGGAAGGTGCACATTAAAATGACAAAACTGACCAGACCACAACCAGAGAATAGATCCTACCACTACCACCTGCGCAGGCCCAAAAAGGCAGGCTGGATTCCCTTCACCATCACCATCGACTACATGGTGGAACCGATGGAGGCCCACGAGGTCTACGAGTCATTGTGGGCACCAGGCGCCGTGATCCCCCCGTTCTTCATCACGGAAATCCACGGAGAAATCACTGACTATAGCGGTGGAGAAATCGACGCGCTATATATCATCCAGGGCTCGATGGCCCGTCCTTCCATCGACGCTCCCCGCCCTGGCAGACCCGACGTTGGTTATCCTTACGCCAAATTCACGCCCCGTGAACACTTCCGCCACTGTCCCTACTGTTACAAGATGGACCACACCCGCCGCGCCTGTCCGCGCAGTCACTGCCACAAATGCCGCGAGGAAGGCCATTGGCCGCCAGACTGTCCAAACAAACAAAAAATGTCCAACAGGCACCGCTATGAGGAAATTGAAGGCCCCATGGACCTGGAAACCGATCGTTCCCGCAAGTCGTGTAAGGCCAAGGGAAAATCTAATCGCCTGCGACAATCGCAGGCCACTGCGCAGCGTCCGGCGTCATCGTGCTTCTTCATTGGTTCAACTTGGGCGCTGCTGAGGCGTCGGAATCCAAAGCGTGCTGCATCAGCATCCTCGGTCTCTGGCCGTAAACACGAGGTGTGACTTTGTTGCGGAAAAGCTAGATGAGAGGTGTGCAGGTTGGATGGAAGATACCCACTGACACACGCCCGTCGACCGGGGTCAGTTAGGAGCATCTACATCCCGTCCTGGCGATTTCGGGTGCTCCAATGAAGTTACGCACTCGGTAAAGTGCCAAAAATTACTTCGAGACTGACCATTGTCCTTGAGCCAAATGCGGGGTCTTGCACTGAGGGTATTCTTTACAGACAAGATTCCGCTCGCTTGAAGCATCAATGGCGCTTTGCTCCGCACTCGACATGATACTAACCGCAATGGGCTAAAGCGAACATTCTCCAATAAGATCTCGTTCTGAAGCGTCTGGACGCTAGTTTCAGGATGAAACTCTATTCACACACCATTCACCAAAGATTATAATGGTGGTGCAAATCCTAATGTGGCGCATAGTCAAATATCATTAACATGGATACAAAATGCTTATCGTGGAAAATAAAAACTGCATAAGGACAACAGAGACAATTCAAGACAAATAGCCAGCATGAAGCGGAAGTCGCCAATTTGTGAATCGCTAATTGCCATGCCTTCGACCACGTTTAAATATTACATAGGCTGGCGTTGGAATCTTTAACGTCTAGTGCTCAGCGAGTCGGCCCGGCCGTAGGCAGGCATTATACAGTATCCGAAAACGCCGGATAAAAGCAAAGATTTATTAACAAGCAGGTGATACTCGCCATCACCTTATTCTCCCCTTGGTGGCATGCTATTATTGCATACATTACATTGTAGATGGTGTTCGATACAAAATTAACCTGCGACTTGCGGATACAAGAAAAAGTCGAGGCCCCACCTGGAGAAAGGCGTGTTCAATCCTTGGCCGCCTATCTCCGAGGCTCTAGACGAAACGTGTTAAGTTTCACCACTTAGATTTCGAAAGTGTACTTTTGTTGTATACAGATTACACTGGGATAAGTGAGTTCGTACCTAGTTGACCACCGAGCCACAGAGTGTGGTCGGGGGGTTTTTATACCTTGTCCCATTGGAATCCTGCATGTGCCCGTTGTTTTGAGGGATTATGCCAATGACGCGCGGCGCAGCGAGGCTGTGTGCCTGATGGCCCACACCTGCATCTCTGCAGGACCCGATGGTCCATACTCGCATTCCAACAAAACGGTATCAGTGCCGTGGTTATACCCAAAAGCAACGTCGTGGATTTACTCAGATGCAGGACAATTGGCGCCTCAGGCGCCACTTGACCTACGGACATGCCAGATTGGGACTTGTTGGGTAGCCAAGGCGCCCCCGTCGGGTCCCAAAACCCCACTTCTACCAAGAGTGGCGCCATCGTGCCCCCACGCCGGCTGAAAGTGGTGCAGTCAGGCCCCGCATCGTCCGGGCCAGTTTCATCTATCTAAGTCTGGATGATCCCCCTTGTTTTAGGGATCATAAACGAATACAACTTCTCTTGAGTACTTGACGTTAAAACAACTACTTAAGAACATTTCAAATACTAGGTGATCCTCGTATTCTATTTCCTTGATTTTCTGATGCGCTTCCAATACACGCGGAAATCACCTGCTTAAATATTCCACTTCCTGGCTTCTCACTGAGTAACTCCGAAGACACCTCTTGCTTCTTACATACGTTTCTTTCTACTTCAACTTCAAGGAGACGTATTACAACCATTTTTCCTGCACCTGTTCCAGCTGCATCATTATTACTAAAACGTCAAAGCTCATTGCTCGGGCCGACACACTCGTGCGCACTTGCCAGTGGGCAGATGCCGTGGCTCAACAATGAGTGTCTCTGCTTTAAATTAGATAATTCCTGCTCTGCGTTATACATGGGTGTGTTAAGAGGACCGTAGAGTAACCATGGACTAATGTCCAGTGATCCGGGCTCGAAGAATTCTTAGTGATCTGAGCTGGAATAACAGCCACGGTATCAGGATAGTTGTGGAATTCCTTCTCAGTAGCAGATACATTAGCATACATTAGCATACATTTGTATTAGTGGGTCTGGTTCTAGGAGGCATCTTTGATGATCCTCCTCCTGGGTTCGTATTGATTACTCTTATAAAATTGCAGGCAGCAGGCCTTTTATCGTTGGGGATTGTCACTCACCCATAGTCGCCTGATGTATTCTGGTTGTCCTGGCAACCAAGATATGCGCAGTGGCTAAGCATAGCGCGCTCAGTCTTTGGTCTGTTAAGCTTTACGCTCACCTGCACATAATCTGGAACAGTGCTATCAGTAGTATCCTAATGATTCTAGTAGTGTTTGGAACTTATGTCATCATCTCGGTCATGTCTATTCCTATCTGTATCTATCTATACTGGAATTTCGGTGAATGACCTTTTATAATCGATGCCCGTCAAACCTGAGCGGGCATTCCGCACTTAAATATCTTTTCCAGAAACTCCCATGTCGGCCGACGGGAGCTCGTAAGTGAACTTGCATATCACATATGCCATATTCCTGCATTCGCCGTTGTTTCATCTGTACTAGATGTCCTGAAATGTGTGAATGTCGCTCACCACGTTTCACATATGCATCCTCCATACAGTAGTCTGCACACAAGCTCTGGACTGCATCCAGAGCTTGCACAAATACAGGTTCGCACATCACACAGTTCAACATGGTCAACATCTGTGGGCGCTGCATGCGCACCTCACTGTATCCAGGTGGAACAAGGGTTGAAGAGGTTGACGACTCAAGTCTGTGTGCACACTATGCACAAGAGCTTAGTTAGAAGGGATGAAACAATGCTCTCCCTCTACCTCCTGATTGAGCGGCTGTAATGACGACGATGCACCCCTACAACGGGCTGCGGCTAGTGAGGGCCCCTTCCATTATTTAAGGAAGGGACTGCCGCCCCAAGAAGAGGGCATTCAGACCAAGAAGGAAGCTTAGTATATTTGGAATATAAGAAGGATGGCTACTCAGTTTCCAGAATTAAAGAAGGTGTCAGAAGACGTGGAAACTATAGGGGACTATGTTGTGAGAAGAACTCACTACTCCGCATTCGGAGGGTGGACCTATGATCAGACAAAACCACAACCGAAGCCAAAGAAGAAATACTTCCACTACCTCCTGCCCAAGCCCAAAAAGGCGGGCTGGATTTCCTTCACCATCATCATCACCAGCCTCATTGTGGATCCGGACGAGGCCGAGGCTTACTACAAGGCATTGTGGGCACCAGGCGCCGTGATCCCCCCATGCTCCATCACGGGAGTCCACGGAGAGCACATTGACTATGGCCGTGGAGATGTCGACATGCTATATGTCATCCAAGGCTCGATGGCCCGCTCTGCAACCGACGCTCCTCTCCCTGGCCGACTCGACGGTCAGTATCCTTATGCCATGATGAAGGTCCATGAACACATCCGCCACTGTACCAACTGCTACAAGGTGGACCACATGCGCCACGCCTGTCCGCGCAGTCACTGCCGCAGATGCCGCGAGGAAGGCCATTGGCCGCCAGACTGTCCCAAGAAACAACAGTCCAACTAGCGCCACCATGGGAAGATTGATGGCCCATGGAGCCAGCCGTTCCGCGAGTCGTCAAGTCACTGCTGAGCCTCCGGCGCGTTTGCCCATCTTCATTGGTTCAACTTGGTCCCAGCCAAGGTGTCTGACTACCAACCGTGATGATCAGTATCGTCGGTCTCTGGCGGTAAACATGAGGTGTGACTTTGTTGTGGTAAAGCTAGATGAGAGGTGTGCAGGTTGGATGGAAGATACCCACACACCCACGCCCGCCGATCGCAACTACATCCGGTTCCAGCGATTTCAGGTGCTCCAAAGAAGTTATGCATCGGTAAAGTGCCAAACAGTGGTAGAGACTGGCCATTGTCCTCGAGCAAAATGCGGCGGCTTGGACTGAGGGTATTCTATACACACAAGATTGCGCTCGCTTGAAGCATCGATGGCGCTTTACTCCGCACTCGACATGATACGAACCGCAATGTGCTAAAATGAAGAGCCACTTACAATACGATCTCGTCTTTTATGTTTCAGGATGAACCTCGAGATTCGAGCACTAATTACCAAAGTCTATAGTAATGATGCAACTCCTAATGTGGCGCATGGTCAAATTTCATTAAAATGGATACAAAATGCTTATGATGGAAAATAAAAAGCTACAAAGGATACCAGGGACAATCAAAAGACAAACACTTTAACAGTATGAGGCGGAAGAGGCCAATTTGGAAAGCGGTAGTTACCATCCCTCCAACCACGTTTAGATGTTGCACATGCCGGTGTCGGAGTCTAACGTCTAGTGGTGAGCGAACCGGCCCGGCCGCAAGCAGGCTTGTATAGTATCCAAAAACGTAGACCAAATGCATAAGAATTATTAACAAGCAGGTATAGATACTCGCCATCACCTTATTCTCCCCTTGTTGGCGTGGTGTTATTTCATGTTTTCCAATGTAGATGGCGCTTTGCGGAGCATGGCCCACCTCTCAAGATTACACGACACCTTCAAGTTACACCTCTGGTACTTACACGCTGGACTAAAATGACGCATCTCTTTTATCCAAGCATAAAAGTCAATCCCCTCCCTGCGAGGCTTATTTCCCTGTTCAGTGATGGTCCCGAAACAAAGCGGAAGAGGGTGGGTCGGACCCCATATATCTCGTTTATAAATGATATATTTATGTATCTTTTAGGTCCTTTTCTGAAAGTTCAATCCGATATGTAGCACTACATTTCTGAGCTAGGTTTAAGACTTACACCAGGAAAGAATTCCACGAGAACAAGAAGAGAATCACATTAGAAAAGAAAAACTACCGGGATCAAAGCAAGATCATCTGCAGTGTAGAGACTGGCTAAGGCCACGTCACAGCCTTGGCACGTACCTGAAAAGGTCCCAATCGGACTAGTTATGACAGAATTTGCCGGAAACTATTTAAGCTATATAATTCCTGATCTGCGTTATATATGGGTGTGTTTGGAGGACCGTAGAGTAACCATGGACTAACGTCCAGTGGTGATCCATGTTCGAATAACACAGCCATGATATCGTGGAGATAGTTGTGGACTTCCTTTTCATCAGCAGATACATTTGTATAAGTGGGTCTGGTTCTAGGAGGCATCTTTGATGATCCTACAACCTGGGTTTGTATTGACTACTCTTATAAACTTAGCAGGCAGTTGTCAGGTTCGATAGATGTAAGACTAAGAGAAGGAATTATATTGTTGATGATCCGTGAAACAAAGGGGACACGTCCGAGTTATATAGAAAGCCGGCAGCGACTGCGCCACGTATTCGGGCCGTTTTCGTGAGATAAGGCTTTTATCGGGCGGGTCGTGCCGAGTGGCTGACCGGATAAGTCTTATTGAGACAAGGGCTTATCAGTCTAAATCTCGGGAGAAGGGGACCATAGGGGTCTGGACCGAGCATGGAGGCGAGGTCCAACGTCATAGCGCATCTAGCCGTGCATCGCCCTTTGAGTGTCTATGGGTAGTACACTACCCATGGGGAGCCTAACAGCAGTTAGGCTTTTATATTTGGAGATCGACATTCACCCATTAACCGCGTGACGTATTCTGGTTGTCCTGGCAACCAAGGTATGCGCAGTGGCTAAGCATAGCGCGCTCAGTCTTTGCTTGTCAACAAACTACGTGACTGCATCCGATAAGCTGGTGGTCCGAGGCCAACCATGGGGTAAGAATGGGACCCTCTTGCGGGTCACTGCATCTTCTTTAAAGCACAGGTCAATGTGTGTTGCAAGGAAAATGTTAACATGGAAACACTCGTCGGAGACTGAACATATCGAGCCTAAAATGCGCCTCAAGATAGAATCCATAAAAGCCTAATTGGGGAATGGGACCACCATCCCACGATTTATGATATTGTATACAGGAGAGATGGGTGTACCTTGTAATCCAACCGCCTGCAACCCACAGGCAAGTGTGCCCTCGTGGATCTGATCCTCCGTGCCAGCTCATGGGCCAGCTCTCCGAACCCGTCTTCCATTTATACCATTGGTGGTGCATACAACTCTTATCCCAAGTGTCTGGACTCGACTAAAGGTCGGGGAATGGTGTCTTCGGACAAGCGCGCGAGTCGCACTTTGCAGCTATTTTGCACCCATGCGCGCTCATGGGGCCACCCACACCAGGTAAATGTTAGGAAACGAACTAATCAGGATACCTGGATCCGGGTATCCCGAATGAAAAACGGCATGACGTGCTACTTTCCATGTTTGTGGAGGATTGGATATACCAAGTGTATCAGAGAGGTTTTCCTCCCTATCATAAGCCGGGGGTTCCTCGTCTCTTCTAGGTTTATACATGCCGTGGTAAAGTTTAGGACGCAAGCCACGTCCACGTTAGAAAAGACAGTGGTTCTGTCGTTTCCTAGCAGTAAAGAGGTGATTCCGTGTTTGCGCCGAAACTTGGTCCGCTTGGAGCGACGTAGATTACCATAGACAAATGTGCGGAGAAAATGTCCGAGAAGGTCCATTTGAGAAGGTCCATTTGAGAAGGTCCATTTGAGAAGGTCCAATTTGAGAAGGTCCAATTTGAGAAGATCCATTCTGCGAAGATCAACTAGAAGAATTGCAACGCACAAAGTAGGCCCTCCTCAGCTTCACTTGTACTAACAGATGTTCTGGTGGGTCTGGTTATGGCCGCCATCTTGTGATATACCCCGGTGGTTCAGATCAAAGTTCCAAAAAGAGACGGCACGCCTTATATATGAGAGATCAACCTCCAATCCGTGGAACACTCATTTGCTACTCTTTAGTTGGCACGGTGCATCCTCGCGTTTCCATCTGCGGCCTTCAACACCAGACATTTCTGCCGCTTGGCCATTTGGAGCAGGCCGTAGTTTAAAGGCTGGTAGTTTAAAGGCTGGGACTTTAAGGGCTAGGATGGCCAACGAATGCTACCTGTTTTCATGCTAGTGAGGGTCGCCCAAGCAAGGATTCTGCTCGTTGTATGCATCAGATATCAACACATCTTTCCCTCAGCAATTGGAGGTATCTAATAACTGTGGTTGAAAAATCTCAGAGTACCTAGTACAAATTAATTGTAGAGTACGGGGGCCCACGTAATTTCTCGAACGTATGACTTAGACCCTGCCTTACATGTATTCTAGTTAAATTTTGAAACGACCTTGTGGTGAACCCAATGGCTGTTCCTTTGAACTTTGCCATAAACTTATAACGTGCCTAAATCATTCAAACCTCGCAGTATCAAGTGCTCGAGAACCTCAGATAAAACGGACAAAATTTCAGTCAGTTTAATTGAAACTTCAGAGCTTTACTCCCTCCTTTGACCAGCACAATTACAACGTTGTCGTCACCAATTGCTTCCACGAAAGGCTCAACATCAATCGCCAAGTTGACAATCACACCAGCTCCAGACTTGACCAATTCATTAACCAAAAATGCATGTGCGTTCTTCGTGTTTAGCGTGGTGATTCTACGTCCCCCAGAAAATTGGTTCAAAATGGATTGCAACGCCCGACAAAAGTGTTCTCCCAATGCATCAGATTGTTCGCCCGTCACCAATTCAGCAAAAAAACAAAAAGAAAACAGCAAAGCCTGGACTAGAGCCTGGTGGATAGCTTTCACTTAAATTTTGAACAACTTCTGGATGTGAAAACCATTCAGGAATTTCAGAACAATCCCTCAAACGCTTTCTTCACTCCGTTCCTGAAAGGTTCGCCTAAACTTTAGAAGTATCGATGGTATCGATCGCAGCATAGCTCTCTTTGTCTGGTAATTATGTGACCATGCTAAATGGCACGATCTTTATTTTGGAGTAAAGCTCATCTTCAACAGTTCCAAAAGATCTTGGGCATCATAGGGAACATAAAAGTCAACACCCTTTAATCGAACCGGGGCCGGCATGGCCACGATAAAATTATCAACACCATAATTCATACGAATCAAAGCGTGCCATAAAGCTTCGCGGTCACCACCCAACCAAAAGGTTTCGGGCTAGTCAAGTGCAGACAATAATTGGAGCAATTGATTGAGGAGGTAGTGATTGTGGAGGAAGTGGTTGTGAAGGAAGTGATTGTGGAGGAAGTGATTGTGGAGCAAGTACTCATTGTTGGAGAGCCCTGCGTTGGACTTTGAAAAACCGCTACGCACCGCCACTAGTGGAATGCCCGAATCAAGGCCCCAAAGGCTCGTGCACGGTTTGTTGATCCGCCGTTGTCGACTCTTGGGAAGTTCCATGGGGAAAGTGTCAAAGTTGCTTTGAAAGTGGCGTCGAGAAATACACTGCTTCGGAAAAACAAGTCGGAAGGGCCTTGGAGGAGTGTTCAAGGTACAATCCATGAAGCGGACCATATGAGCGAAGCTGGTGACGTGCATGGTAACAAAATGAGCTTCCACGACGAAATTCCATTCCGAGTGTATTAAGAAGTCTAGCACCTAAGGCTTTACTAAGGCTTTATGGATCCAAAGAGTAATTGGCCAAGCTACGACATGACTAAAGGGATCATATGGCTGCATGTGGTTATTGAATGACCGTTTTCATTATGCGATGGTGTCTTTTTTTATGTCCTCGGGGATGCCGTATCTCTCCACAGGATTTATCGATGCTTAATAGGTGACTCAACATCTACTTCCAGCACATGATGGCTCTTTTCTACGAAGCTCACATCTTCAGCTGTTATCTGATTCAGATAGTTCGTCGGATACGACGGACCAATCGGACTCTGCTCTGAAGGTACGTTCGGTACGAAGAACCCTAAAAGCAAACGGGCCCAGGCAACAATAATCACTGTTGGGAGTTATGATGTACTCTCCCATAGTCTGGTACGGTTGTCACGTTGTCTTCTAACAACTGCTTTAACTCTGGAACTTCTGTAGTCATCCTTTCGTTTCTTGTATTCAGATATACTCGGTTTTGCTTTTTTTTGTCTAATTTTCCTTCTTGGGACGGCAGTCCCTTCCTTAAATACTGCAAAGCGGCCTTCACTAGCTGCAGCCCCTTGTCGGGCTGCACCGTCGTCATTACGACCGCTTAATTGGGAGGTATAGGGATAAACATTGTTTAATCCCTTTTTAACTAAGCTCTTGTGCATAAAGTGCACACAGACTTAGTCATTCCCTTCAACCATTGTTTCATCTGTATACAGTCATGTGAGCATGCAGTGCCCGCAGGCGCACTGATTCTCACGTTCCAACAATCACAACGGCAAGCGGGTTGGCAAACCCGTGGCAAGGGCAACAACAATAGCAAGCTCAAGGCAAACAAAATGGGTCCTCGAAAGATCTGCATCGCTAAGCTTCTCTTTCACGACTGAGGACCCACCTTCTGTTAATGCTCTTTCAGTTGGGAGCTCTTTTTCAACCTCTTTTGGTGCAGAATCAAAGCTTGGCGATCTTGTAAGTTCCTCCTGGATTCTGGTAGTTCAGTCCATAATCTGTATTCTGCTGAATCGACTGATTCGTCTTGTTCAGAAATCTTGTCAAAAGCTTATGGGCCAGCTGGTACTGTTTGGGCCGGCTGGTACTGTTTGGGCCGGCTGGTACTGTTTGGGTCGGCTGGTAATATGATCATGTAAGTGTATTTTAGTATAACCATTTCGGTAGGACGAGGTGTCCGAAATTTGGTGCAATACCTCGTTTGGGAAGATGTTCAGCCAATGCGACATTTTGAAACTCCAGACCGTTATCCGTGGATTTCCCGTGGATAGGAACATCCTAGTTCCGGTATATCCTGAAACATTGGATCGCCTCGACTGACTGATGCTCAAGTTCAAGAAGAATGGCAACGGTATTCCGGTAGTAGTGATCGACAATAGTTGGGAAGTAACGAGATTTGTCGCGGAGGGTTGTTAAAGGAACGAATCACATCAATACATTTTTTATAGTTGAACAAATTAACTATTGTAAAATGATCAAAATTTGGGTATTTACTGATTTTTTTTGGCCTCATCGTACACCACAATATTCTGATGTTTTGTTGGTTGAAACTATGTTAGTAGTATAGGTTCAGCTATATCAATTAAATCAGTATTAGTAGGTTTAAGAAGTGTACAAAAACAATTAGAAAATGGTGAAAATGAAGTTAAAGAAATACAAGTAAGTCCAGATTTTCCAGAATCTAATTTAACGTTTTTGCTTTAAATAGCTTAAGTTTTATATATTATACCTTTGAGGCGTAATTTACTCATTTATTAATGAGATAAGAATCTGGAACAGGCGATCGACTAGGGTATCACCTTGGCGACTCCTTGGGGTAGCGATGCGTGCTTGTTTGTGGGCAAACAACGCCCTACCAAGCCAGCCCCATTGGCCAGTGGTAAGCCGTGCACATCATAGTTAACGAGATGTAATCTTTGTGCCTCTTTTTGAGCCTCTTTTTGGGCCTCTTTTTGGGCCTCTTTTTGGGCCTCTTTCGGGCCCTTGGTTCATCAAATACGTGTCACTTTACTACTTATATGGCTAGATTGATTTTCAAATGCATTGTTCTTGACCAGACCAAGCCAGACGGCTCCTAATGGGTCCGCCGTATTGATCAGGCTAAGTTTATCTATAGTGTTGCCGGTATATCATCCAATCACAACCCAGGTAGGCACATCTCTCTTTCACCGGACATTGCCTTCATGGTCGGTCAGCAGCCTTCTTGGTCGGTCAGCAGCCTTCTTGGTCGGTCAGCACTCATGGTTCCCTTAGGGATGATGGCGATCATGTGTAGATCCATTCGTATTGTACATCAGCTAGTCCTTCTTTTCCAACTCCTGGTCGATGCCCGGCACCTCGTGCCCCTCCACCAAAGACATGTTCACCAACTGCGCCGACAACTGACTCCTCACGGCATGCAAGGCCTCCGGATGCGAGTCCTGCCACTGGCGCAACTTGTGGCTCTGGCCCGTCAAGTCCCAGTAGATGCCGCGGAACGTGTTGTAGATGCCCGTGCGGCCCTCCCACACCGGGCCCACCACCACGATGAACGCGGTGATGAACGACCAGATGAAGAGCACGCTGACCCAGCCAGTGAAGAAGCGCTTGCTGAACACGTAGCCGCTGCCGTACATGGGGATGGGCCAGAGCAAAATGAGGCACACCGCCAACACCCCGCAGATGGTCAAGGCGATCTTGAAGGCCTTGTTCAAGCGGGCACTCTCGGCGGCGTACTCGTCGAGCTGGCCCAACGCCATGGTGTGCGCCACCTGCGTGACCTGCGACCGCACGGGGGCCAACTTCTCCGGGTCGGGCGTCTGCGACTCGGCCTCCATCAACTCCTCCTCCTCGTCCACGCGTGTGATGCTCTTCAAGATGTTCCAGTCGAACCGTTGTGGCCGGAACACCAACGTGAGCACCGGGATGAGGATGAACGGCGCCAAGAGCGCCACCACGTTGCCTGTCAACATGGCGTCGTCCTCGAACGTGGTGGGCACGCTGATGGTGCCGAAGTTGACCTTGGTGCACACCAACCACAGCATGATGGCGAGCGCCGTGGCGATGGGCGGCGTGAAGGTGGCCGCAGCCCAGTTCTGGTTCTTGGAGATCAACGTCATGGCCGATGGAAGCACCGCGCCGCCAATGATCACGCCCATGAGCTCATAGAGGTAGCCCATGGAGATTCCGGCGTAGTATAAGCCAATGGCAAAGCCGGCCATGATGTAGGCAAAGCCCACCACCGACGCATGCGACACCAAGATAAGCTTCTTGCCCGAGGCCTTGGGGTCGAAGTAGGTCCGGTAAAAGTCGTAGGTGAAGATGGACGACACAGCAATCAACTCCGCGGACATGGCGGACGTCACGGCCATGAACACCAACAAGAGACTCATGACCGCGCCGCTCTTGCCCAAGAGAGCCACGGCGGCATTGGGCAACACCAAGCCAGCACTCACCTCATCGGCGGTCATCACGTTGGGGTACGTGGGCCAGCTGGGCGTTCCCTGCAAGCAAAGCGCCGTGAGCCCCAAGGTGGTCGACACAAACATGGGAATGGCGAACCACGCCAAGCCGCCCATCACGTAGCCAGGCAAGGTGGCCACCGGGTCCGAGGCAAACGCCTTGTTGAAGTATCCGTTGTCCAAGAACACCGTGCCGAAATTGCCCACAATGTTGATGACAAAGAAGATGCCGCCCGACCGGGACTTGATGGTCAAGTACGAGCCGCCGGCATTGCCCTCGCGAGGCTGCGTCTCGGCCAACCTGGTGACCATGTCCCACACCGCCGCCGGCGACCCCAACTTGTCCGACACGGCAAAGGCATTGAAGCCGAACACCAACATGATGATGACAATCACCACGGTGTGCGCATAGTCGGTCAAGAAGGTGGCCTTGATGCCGCCGAAAATGGTGTAGATGACCACGCCGAGCGGCAACAATAAACATGCGGCCACCACGTTCATGCCGGTCAAGTCGTGCACCACGGCCGAGCCACCGGTCAAGAGCATGGCCGTGACCAACACGTTGGTGGCAAAACCCCAGAAACAGTACACGCCGTGCGTGGCGCTTCCGTAGCGCGCCTTGATGATTTCAAGGTAGGTGTGAGCATGGGGGGCGCGTTCTTTTCCTTTGATGGCCAAGCACGCAAACAAGATGATTTGCACCGCCGCTCCGGCCGAGTAGTAGAGCGCTCCGGACACTCCATTGTTGTAGACCTGCACGGTGGACGTCAACAACGTGGCGGCCCAGGTCCACGAAGACACCACTGCAGCCGACAAGAGGAACTTCTTGACGGACCTGCCGGCGGTGGAGAATTCCTCTGCAGTCATGATCTCCTTGTTGTATCTCTTCAAGCAGAAGGTGGTGAGCACCATTCCTGCGGCGAAGACGGCGCCGAGGCCCACCACCACGGCGTAGCCTGCGGCCTGGGGAAGCGGGATGTATTGAGCAACAGGCATGGCTATAGGGAAGAAGCCGAGGGCACTGGGGCGGCCAGACCTCTTATATAGTTGTACCTGCAGCGTGGCGACGCGGCTTATCTGGGGCTTGGATGCCGGAGGCTGCTTATCTAGATTGATGGCGGGGCATTGTGCAGTGCAATCGGGGCCGGCCCGCACGCGGCGATGGCGCTGTCTTGCACAGGGCACTTGGGCTAATGCACAGTCATCCTGCACAGGCCTTTTGCACATGCTCCGGGTGTGTTGGTCAGCTGATGCCCATGGAGTAGTGCGTAGACGAGAATATTGCGATTGGGGTGAGCTGAGACTGGCGAGACTGGTGAGAGTGGCGAGAGTGGCGAGACTGGCGAGGCGAGACTGGCGAGACTGACGAGACTGGCCGATGCAAGACTGAATGCCCAGACTGAATGCCCAAGAGACCAATCCCAAAACGGTAACTGCCCGGTCCCAAAGCGGAAATCACCCGACCCTGTGACGGAATTTGATTGCAAGGATGTGTGATTGGTAGTTTGATTGACCGATCGAGTAATCGCGTGTTCCCTTGATGCATGGCGCGGGCGATTGGAAGGTGACAAATCACGCGCGAATAGCGGCAGCCCGGGCGTTCTGTGCAGGCTTATCGGCCCAATCCAGAACCCAGATATCGCGGCCACCAATCAACTTCCTTCAAGTCCATCACACCCACACACCACTAGCCACGGTACCCACGGTACGCACCGAATGCACTCTGGGTCCTTTCGGCGCGCCACTCATTATTCAACAAGATGATTGGGATGTACGGTAGGCAGTAACAGGGTATCATTGATGGACAATCCTGCCCCAAGTCATTGCCACTTCTTTGCAGCTTTGCCAATCTTTGCCAGTCTTTGCCAGTTTTTGCCGTTCTCTGCAGTACTTTGCCGTTCTTGCAGTTCTTTTCCGCAAACAAAGGTCAGACAGTGACGAAATGACATTCAATAGATTGTTCCCGATGACGCACCGGTTTCAAAAAGCGTAGCAAGGGCGTGCCATCACCACTCTCTTAATAGCGTGATCAGGATGATTTCCCAAGAGGTGTCCATAAAGACTCGTCATGCTCCCAAGAGGGGCCACCGATGACGTAGCGCAACTCCAGCTTCGGCACCTGCATGCGGCGCAGCGCCATAGGGTTTCTTTAGTCTTTATGCCCACCCGAGCCTGCTTCAGTCCAC
The DNA here is from genome assembly GCA_002370295.1 of Metschnikowia bowlesiae. NCBI lineage: Eukaryota > Fungi > Ascomycota > Pichiomycetes > Serinales > Metschnikowiaceae > Metschnikowia > Metschnikowia bowlesiae. The sequence goes on along the minus strand of NLAK01000060.1, from coordinate 14,029 downwards.
ATAGTGGCTTTCTTAGGCCGAGAACCAATAAGAGTATGAATGTCTAATTTGCCTCTACCCTTTAGTGAAACCGCGATGTTTGTTTCGCATCTCAAAAAAACCAAGTAGGAAGCTGCCAAGTTGCTTAGATCGGCAATCCTCTTTTCAGACTCTGTTCTTCTTGAGTGGAAGTTGGGCTCGATTTAATTTTCATCTTCTGGGATCCTTTTGATGTGGCCCGGCTGTTCCATGTGGATTTCCTCGTCCAGCACCCCATTCGAGAATGCACACGTCGATCCATTTGAGTCGCAGTCGATCTGTTTCACTCCAAGGACCCAACTTTTACCTGATCACAGGTCCATACCAGATCACAGGTCCATACCACATCACAGGTGGTGATGTTTCTAATCGTCAATGCCTTTTGTTGGGAGTTCGCCACACCGCCAGTCTGCTTTGTGTAGGGCATTAATCTCAAGGCCAAACACCCACATGGCACCTATCACTCCGGCGTCTTGGTAGTTACACCAATTCAAGGCCCGTATCATGAGCACATTTCCTTGGCAAAAGCCTCTTGACATGGTGTCGTGCTCTTCAAAGCTCCCTAGTAAGTCTTGGTACCCTCTCGTCATCCGCCGGTCGGCCAACGTGACCAACAATTGTCGACATAGAACGATAGTAAGACCTTTTCTCATCCAACTGGAAACACTTCATCCGCCCTGTTTTTATTTGCGACTTCAACTCCCCCGACTCGTCCAAAATACGCCGCTGGACTGGCGAGTTGTTTCATGAGGTCCAAGACGCTAACTCGAGCCGTTCCGGTACAACCGCCCAGGAGAAGATACGAATCTGACATCGCTTCGTTGATTGAAAGACTCCCTCGCTTTGGCATTCTGCGCTGGTCCCGTGACCACGAACTAGACCACACCATTAGTCCATTCTTTGTCTCCTTCACTTGGATCTTCCTCAAGAATCCCTTCTCAATTGACATTCTCTCCATCCCGTCCTTCAATGGGCCACCGGCTGACTCACGTTGGCCTGAAAGGTCCATGGCCGCTGAGGACCCACGCCAATGTTCTGGACTGCCATAATTGCAGGCTCCAACGCGTAACGTTGTGGCTTTGCTGTTTTGATACCGGAGACCTCCCTCCGGCCTGGGCATCTTTGTTAACAAGGTCTCTTTGTCTGTCTCGCTGGACTCACCAGTACAGAAACACCGTCCCTCGAACCACACACCGCCATCCACACCGCCAACCACACCGCCAACCACACCGCCAACCACACCGCCAACTTTGCATAGAGGCCCCTTCAATGTCATGCAAAGTTAGGTCATAGCCTCGAGAGCACGATGCGATGCGCCTAACGTTTCCACTTTCGGCCATCAAGTCATAAGTTGGCATGTCACTTCCTTTCTCCGCATCTGGTACTAGACAGAGCACATCAGGTGTCCAATATTGCAAAGGACACGATCTTTTGCGTGGAGTTCTCGGGGAATCTGTCTTCAAGAAGTGGTTGCTTTGACGTCGAAAATCCTGGTCCGAACCAGAAGTTTTTTGATGCTCCATGAAGTGTTTGCATGTGGCAACCTGTACTTCATACCTATGGCATGAAAGGTACATCTTTGAGGTCGACCCTAGTTTTTCTTCGCTAATGTTCCTCAAGACAGCAGAGGCACCAGTCCCCAAGAAAAGGCCAACTGCCCCGCCGGGCTGAGGCCATTGACCTTTCACAATCTGAATCAAGTAGTCAACCATCTTCTCTGCATCCACCAGCTATTCTGCGTCTTTTTGCGGGATGGCTTCCGTCATCATCACCTGCAAACAAGCCCTCTGGATTATAACATCACCTGCAAACAAGCCCTCTGGATTATAACATCACCATCATGGCGGCTCATGCACGCTTCGTAGAAACTGCTAGCGACTAGACTCGTATAGTCTTCAAGATCCGTTTCAGTATACTGGGCTTGCTCGATGGGCTCCTTTGCATACAAAAGACAACCGTGCTGCTTGTTTCTAGAAAGGCTTCGCTTATTCTTGAGCGATTCAAGAAGTTCAGAAGAGTCTTGTGCACCATATTAGCAATCAGGAGCGGTGGCATCTCACCAACTTTCCACACTCTGTGACAAAGATATCTCTCCTTCAAAAGATCGATGAATGGATCCAAGTCGAATCGTCCTTGCAATTTACCTTCAAGCGGCACACAGTGGCCAAAACGGGAACTATACTGTTCACGTTTTTCTGGTCGGTGCTCTCCAATGATGACAATAGTATTTCAGAAATGCCTGGATACTAGCTGTAGAAGAGTGATGCATTGACGCTTGGAAGGGTATCGCCAAGCTTATGTGAGCCAAATAGTTTCTCGTTTAAAGCGGTGAAAAGCATCAAGGATCTATTTTTCACCGACCATGTTTGGTCGTTCAAATAGATGAGTACCTGCGGAGGCAGTGGTTTATACCATCATGAAATGGCCACTTCCAGACGTCATGGTGACTTGCACCATCACCGAGAAGGCCACTCTCTGTGGACAAAGAGGGGTGTAAATTCAATCAGCGAGTTTTTATGTCAAGACGGTTTGGTAAGAGCCAACCTTTTGGGTTTAGGCGTTGAGCCACCTTTTGCGTTTAGGCGTTGAGCAAAAGGTTTCCTTGAGTCAAGGGACTCCAGCTTGGCGCTTGCCCACACAATAGCCTCTGCCGGGGTATGGGTCATGGTGCCCGGGTTGGCGTTTCACACTCAGGCTTGGCCAGGAGAAAATCTGCCATGTCTATGATTTGGATAGTCATTGCATGCTCTTTCATCGCCATCTTTCAATGGTACTTTTGGGCTATTCGCTGGCTTTCTCTGCTTCCGAAAACAACTTCATAGGAAACCTCAAGCATTTTGGTTTGAAAACATAGTCGAACAAAGTGATCCCGAGATCCTGAGTACATGAAAGTTGATTTTGGGGCTTGAAAAGAGGGGACGGAAGCTCAAACCCGCAGACGCAATGGAAGAACTGGCGATACTTGCCATGATTTGGTTTGCTTGCCAGGATCAACACGTCACGTGCCCGGGCGTGAGGTGTGGTGACTGAGAGAATGGCACTTTAGAGGAATGCCTCTTTTCGTCAAGTTGTTTGCCAAGGAGGGCTGCATCTCCCTCAATATCCTGATTTAGGTTAAAAGAAGGCCTTCTTCAAGTGGCGCTCTCAAAACAAAATCGCCCACGAAATCGGGCCTTAAGTCTCACACGACTTGCTGGAACAGAGGCAGCAGTAGCACGCCAATCGGGAGCTTGTTATCCACAAGGAACTGGAGAAGATGCCGGTGGAGGGTCGATGCAGAGTAGGGCGCATATTCGAGAGAAGCATCGAGTCCTGTGGACAGCTTGTCTACTCTTATGGGCAGCTTCATCTGATCACCGTAGCCCCGGAGCGGAGCAGGCGCTGTTTTTTCCGTTGGTACTGCTTGTGTGCTGCTTGCTCTTCGATAATTTGTGCTTTGTGTAGATAATTCTTCCAGGCGGCGTCTTTTGGGAACACTTCGTAACTGTTGATGCTGCGGCTGAACCGGTTGGCGATGCTGTTGATGTTGATGCTGGAGTTGTAGTTGTTGATGTTGTAGCTGTTAGGAAGTCTCAATCAAGTTGGTCATGGCCATCTGCGGACGAGCTCTATCGAGGTCCACCATGAACGCAGCTATGGCCCTTCAGAGGAACCTTCAGAGGAACCTTCAGAGGAATCTTCAGAGGAATCTTCAGAGGAACCTTCAGAGGACCTTCAGAGGAACCTTCAGAGGAATCCTCAGAGGAACCTTCAGAACTCCTCGAAGCGGTCAAATACCATGCCTGGTATCTTGTCTCGTGTCACTTGTTCTGGGTCCCAGAGAATGTAAGCACAAGCAAAGGACACGGCATATTCACGTCTGAAATGGCACCGTGGCCAGCAGTGTCCGAAGCCAAGCTCATGTGCAAAATTGAGCACTGCCACTAGTTCACGCCGAAGCCGGTAATTTTGGCCTTGGGAATCGCCTTGGTCGTGGGTATTCCCAGCTGGAGCCATGATCCATCCGGACCCATTTGGTCCTTTGACCCATTTGGTCCTTTGACCCCTTTGTCCCGTTGACCCTTTTGGCCATTTAGATCCATCTATACCAGGTCTCGTCGGACCATTCCGACGCCCTGCAACATGCACGGGAACGCCTCACTTAAATACCCACCCGGAGCTGCCACGGGCGCCGCTGGTTCTCAGAATTAGAGACACGTAACTGGCGTGCCACTTGCAAAAATCCTCCTCTGCTTCTGCTGAACAAGAACGCTGAATTGCTATGACTGCAACGGTTCCGGTGAATTCCTGCATATAATCAGTGCAGTGTATGCAGAACCAATTATATATACCTGAGGTTTCTGTGCAGGCGCATCACTAACCTTGTCTTTGCAAAATGCACCATCGAGATGATAATAGTCGGTGGGTTTGTTATGAGCTGTTTCGTTTGTAAAGTTTCATTCATCAATCAATCGTGTAAGTGGCAATGGTTAGCATGAGTACTTTCTCACCTACGTTTCGGGGTAGTATACAGGATTGTCTCCATCACGGACGATTTCGAAAACTCAGATTCAGGCGGGCAGGTGTATTGTGGAAGCATACAGGAGGTGAACGGCAAGACTGAATTTCGTTTACCTCGTCTCTGCCCCTCCTTGGTCTATATTGACCCACACTTTTCGACATTGTAAAACTGGACTGAGATTCGTAGACTTTCTTTTATGCTTCGATATTCCTCGGATGCCTGAATTCGGGATGCCTTCTTTTTTCCTCTAACTTTTCATTCAAGTCAAAGTGGCCATGCACTTTGGCGTCATAGACCACCCCAGATATCCTATTGGTTATAGAGGCTAGAAGCCCAAAGCTGGGCACAACTTAAACGTTTCACCGAACCAATCAATCCAAGTACTTGATATTGATAGTCCGTTTTGGGATGCACAAACTGGTTCTTTTGTTTTGACTTGCTTTTCATATTTCATCACCGTTTAGATTGAGGAATTCCGGGCACTATTTTTGAATCACCCTCTCGACATTCCAGATATAACGAGACCTTCTCCTTGGCACACCCACACTAGATTCACTAGGGTCACTTCTATCGAACCCCCCGGCCCGTTGGGAGGACTGAATATGCAGTGCAAGACCCGGCCCTTCCACACAGACCAGACGCATCACCGCACTGGCAATAGCATCGGCTGTGGAACATATCATCCAGCGTGTCACCTATGAGCCGTTGGATCCTCGGGCTTCAGTGAGCCATGCCACCTCTCGAATTTAGGGACAATCGAAGTCATCCATAGTTCTAACCTTTCCACCAGATTCATCCTGTCAGTCAGATTCGTCTCATCGAATACCTCGTTCTCATCGATCATCTTGATATTACCAAATTCATACAGTCCTTGCCAACAAGTTCCTCTGTGCCAAGCAGGCCAAGTCTAAGAAATTTAAAGAATCTGAATCCTTTCGGAGAGGGAATGAAGAGTCCTCGAGACTCGGCTTGCCAAGTATCATCGCCAGAAAAGGGCTTTCGAAAGGAGAATTTCTCTTTGCATGGGATCATGGAGTCATTTCAGGCTTCAAAGAGTAACAAGACAAGACCCTATGCCATAGATGCGACTGCAGCGCGGCTCATAGACGCCATCTTCAAACAAAACATTCGTTGCATGCCCAATTTCGATAAGTTGCGCTGGTGGCAGCCACGAGCAGCTGAGCCTCAGACTTGTAGACAATCTTATGGACAAGTGTCTATTCTGAAAGCACGGCATGCACTCGCTTCAGCACTGTTCAGCACTGTTTTCGTGACGGTAAACCTTCTCCCCAACCACAGTACGCGTCCTAATTGTGCTGCTTTGAAGGACCAGATACACTCATGGGTCCCACAGTTCATGGCCTTTGCACACAAATCTCAAGCCGTGGTCGAATTCGTTGTTCTAAGATGTGGGCGATCAGCAGCTAGGGACATGGGCAAAAAGGCATATCGGCAAATCAAAAAAGGTCAACTTGGCGACGGACACATGGCTGAATCAGCCCGTGCACCAACTCCATTCTCCGAAATGTGAGCTAGCTCAAACCCTGATGCATCTAATTGGCGATTGCTGGGCACTCACTCAAACTTCAAGCCGTCCAACTGTATCAACGACTCACTAAAGTTCGAGCTGGGCTCGACATCCTTTTGCTCGTTGCCTAGCCCAAACTCCTGTAGACTCACCAAGCTGTGAGGGGCAGTGTGCTGATTTTTCAAGTCCGAAGAGATGACATTCTGTTGCTCCACCATATTCTCTCTGGCCAAGGTACGAAGCACCTGGTGGTCCGAGAGCCGCAGCAAAATATCTGGGTCGAACTTGTTGGCATGGTAGAACGTCCCCAGAATATGGTTATCCTTCACTAGGAGTGCCTTTTCTAGGCATCGCTCTATCTCCTCTAGGCAGATGGTGGTGGCCCAGCCGAAGTGGACCGATATATCCACCACGGACTTTCCGGGGAAGTAGCGGAGCTGGCTTCTCATGTAGCCGTCGGAATCTGCCACTAACTCGCTTTGGAACTTTTGCAACATAAACGCGTTTTCCTCACTTATAATATACTCCAAGATAATGCGATGGATTTCGTTCTCGCTGTTGTTGTTGCGCTGCGTCAACACCCGGAGTCCCGACAGAAAGGTCTTGGTTTTGACTGGAAGCTGGAGCTTGTCAAAGTATTGCATGCACGAATGCATCTGGTTTGTTCCCACGACTTGGCCACCGAAGCCCTGCATGGCTAGCCGGTACCGGTTGTAGGAGGCAAACACATCCTGCACCGTTGCCATGGACGTGGGCCGTGTGAGCTCATAATTGATCAAATACTCACTGAGGTTGCGGGCCAATTCCATGGGGCTCTGGACCTCAGACACGGTCCCCGACGCGGAGCCTGAGAAGCGGCTTTTCTTTCTCACGAGGCTGCTAAAGCTCAGTGTGAGTTGAAGCACGTCCCGTGCCTTGTACATCAACTGCTCCAAGTCGTTTAAAGACAGAGATAAAACCCGTTCATTATTCAAGCGCTGCATCTCCTCACTTTTCTCGATGGCAGAGATGCCGCCGTGCACCACTTTTCCCGGTAGCGTGGGTTGCGGCTCGACCACTCGAGTGGCGTGCTTGTTTACTGCCCCTTTGCCCTGGAGCTCTTTCCACTTGAGGCTTTCAATGGCGAGGGTGGCTGCCTCGAAGAACTGCCTGTGGCCGCCTTTTCTGAAGCTGACCTTGATGTAAGGCTCGTTGTTTGTGTACTCTTCGGCTTCCTGAAGCTGAAGGCACAACGGCACGTCCTGCACACGGCGTGCCGGCTTGCGCTTGGCCAGACCGGACCCAGCTTTCAAAGCGGCTCCGCAGATCTCACAGAATCGCATGGACGGGTGGTTTAAAAATGTGCATTTGGGGCACTGGCCCGCGGTATGTGGAGCTGGTGCCGCCACATGGGGAGCGTCTTTGGTAGCTGGTTCGGAAGCGGGTTCCACAGCGGTTTCTTCCACCCGGGCCGCCGTGTTCTGCAAAGCACTCACTTGGGCCGCAGACGCCAAAATGCCACATGCCACACACTTGGGCGGGTGCTCAGATTTGAGATCATAGTGGTTGTTGAAAGAGCACACTGCGCATACCCAGTCGGAAATAAGCGGAGCTGAGTCCGCGTCTGGCCCCTCGTCGGACAGGAGATAAAGCTTGACTTTCGGCAGCGATCGGAGAAATTTGTCGACGAATTCAGCCCGGTAGAAGAGCCGGAGATCCACCGCGACTGCACACAGCCCCAGCGAGGCCAAGAATATCAACCGCTTGGACGTGAGGTACACACGGCCATTCTGGAGGGCAAGAAACTTCAGCTTGCCTTGATAGAGCCCCACATGGTCGCTCGAGAAAAGCTCCGTTTCGCCCTGCACGAATATCGGGCGATTGCTTGTGTTGACAGGGATTTCTTGCCACACATTGAGGCGAGACATGGAGAAGCACTAGAAGTCCGCCAAATGTGTCGCAGGCAAGGTGGAATGTGTTTGCAGCCTTATTATCTGCACACTTTGGCCGATATGTGTTTTTAATGAGTGGCAGGGTAAGCGGATCAGGTTGGCCAGGCAGATGTGCTGATGCTTAGTGGGGAGGATAGGGGCAGTTTGTTCAGGAGGGTTTCAGGAAGGCTTCAGTGAGGTTTCAAGAAGGTTTCAGGATAGTAAGACATGCGCACCGGAGAGAAGAGGCGGGTCGACGGTTCGTTTAGTTGGGTCTGCGCCACTAGATCTGCTTCACTCAATCTTGGTCCTTCTAGAGCCACAAGCGCTAGTGAGAGCCGGCGCGTGCGCGGAAGCCACGTGACTTGCCCTACACGTGCCCTGATTATGCAAGAACGCCGCCGCCGCCGTCCTGGCCAGGTTTTCACGTGACTCGGGCCTCCCGGCGCCCTTTAGCCTTTCCCCGCGTCTTCATCCCGGGACACATGACCCGATCCAGAGCCCTAGACTTGGCCTGGGCAGCGCGCCAAGTGGGTGCCCGAGGTCACGTGCCCTGGGGTCACGTGCTCAGAGATTTAAGCAGCCGCGCACCCATTTTGCACTACGTACTACACACAGAAGACCACCCTCGAGCCCGTTCACGAACCAGGCATATCAGCGGCTTCCAGGGAGGCACATCCGATCCACACTCCAAAGGGAACCATTATAGGCGCCAAATCCACGCCCGCGTTTCTCTGCATACTTACCCGTGTTTCATCTAAGTTTCACCTCAGTTTGCGTTCCATCAAGTCTTGCAGGCGTCAATCAATCTAGCAGCAGTTTCCTTCCACTTCGAGTCATCACTTTCTGGTGACCCAAGTCCTTGGGCGGTGTTTCACATCTTGTTTGCCTTATCACAGTGTTCATTGTTCTCGGCCGTACCTCGGGATTAGTCCATTATTGAGAAGTCCTCATTGTGAGACTCGGTGTTTTCCATTCGAGCAGGCGTCTAATCTGTGCAACAACTCGCATTAGAGACTTGTTCACTGGGAACGTCATTACCAGGAACATCACCAGGAACATCAATTTCAGGAACGTCAGTACCTCCAGGTGCACCCTTGATTTAGGTCCATCGCGGCTTTTAAGACACCCCGAACCGTCTTAGAGAGCGCCATCAAGGCTGCCCATCTAACCGGCCTTTGACCAGCCCCAGCCCCCTCGGATAAGTCCGAATTTAGAACCCACATCATCCTTACAAATGGCCTTCTTGTTCAAGCGCAATCCCAAGACGCCGCCTGAGCTCGTGCGCTCTCTCAATGAGCTGGTGACCAAACTCGACCTATCTGCAGACCGCAAATGCCAGGATGACTGTCATCGGTACTTGAAGCAGGTCAAAGCCATGATCTATGGTGACGACGAAAACGAGCCTCAACAAGACCAGATCGGACTCCTTTCCGCGGAGATATATGCGTCGGACTCGCTCCATCACATGGTGGGCGCACTTTGGATGATGGATTTCGAGCTGCGCAAAGACGTGGTGTCGTTGTTCCTGGCGCTTTTACGACGAAAAGTCGGGGCAGAAATGCCCACGGTGGACTATTTGCTCAACAAGAAGCCCGAGGTCTTGGTGATGCTAATGCAGGGCCCCGAGCAACCCGAGATCTGCGTCACGTACGGGCAGATCCTCCGCGAGTGTGTCAAGTACGAGCCCATCAACCGATACATCTTGCACCAGCAGGTTGCCAAATTCTGGCGGTTCTTCACGTATGTGCAGAACCCAGTGTTTGAGATCGCCACCGATACGTTTGTCACATTGAACCACATGTTGACGGTGCACAAGAAACTCGTGCTGGAGTTCTTGGCCCAAAACTGCGTGGTGTTTTCGAAGCACATCAACGGCCTCATTCGCTCTGAAAACTACGTGACCAAGCGACAGTCGGTGCGGCTCCTTACGGAGTTGGTGATGCAAAAGCAGAACCAGCAGTTTCTCTTACACTACTTCGATGATACGGCCAGTCTCAAGATCATCATGTTGTTGTTGAGTGACAAGTCTCGCAACGTGCAGCTCGAGGGCTTCCACGTGTTCAAGTTTTTTGTGGCCAAGCCCAAAAAGAGCCAGAGGATCCTCGACATCTTGACCAAGAACAAGGACAACTTTCTCCGGTTCTTCAAAACTTTCGATGTCTCTGAGCACGGCTCCAACATTGCTGAGGAGCGAGATTATATTTTGCATGAGATTCAGAAACTCCCGGACATCGAGCGAAAGGATGAAGTGCATTAGGTGCATGGTTTTGGGACAGGTCCTGGACCGTCAAATAGGGACGTCCAAGTGTCTAAAAGTGTTCAGCCTCAGAGGTCAATTAGGGGTCATTTTTGTTGTCGGTATTAGAGGCCAGAGTCTACCAATACTGGCGAGGTCTAGCATTCTACAAATCGAGCCCATGTGTCCTGGTTGATGCCGTCAAGATTCAAGCGAGTCCCTTTTTCAAGCTTTAACTAGCTATATATTCGCTAATCCACTAGTCACTATACTGCAGTGGCCATGACCAAATATCGGAACCATCACCAAGCCATCGGCCAGTGCCACCGGGATAGAAAACCATGCGGCAAATTTGGGGGATGGAATATCATGGGACAAATTTGGAGGATACAATACCATGCGGCAAATTTGGGGGATAGAATACCATGGGACAAATTTGAAGGGTCGATTTAGATGCAGAACGAAATCAGGGCCAACTTTCTCGCGTCATGTCCGGGGCGACTAGCGAGGCTTGGTTCTAGGTGTTTTCAACCAGACCAAGTCACCACCGACACTGTCAGCTTCATAAAACGGCGTCTGTACACGAGCTTTAGCCCGCGAGAATGAAGCTTTTCACAACAACGCAAGAAGCAAGGAGTGTACAGGGGATGGTCTATACTCCAGTATGTTTGAAGACTGGATTCTGCCACCCCACAATTATTCAAAGTTACACGCCGGCAGGGTATACATGGGCACGGATCATTTCACCATGAATTTGAGCTTGGCCGTTGTCAATCTTTCGAAGTACCAACAGACGTTATAGGCTAGACGGTATAGCCGGAGTAACAACTCGTTGGCACTTTTGACCACCAGTGCTTAGAGAATGGAGATGGACCAATGCGAAACCAAGGCTGTGGGCCATAGAAACCTGGGGCAGATTGACGCGAGCCCATCGGAACCGTTCAATTCTCCGCTTTGAAATGGGAGGGCAACATGGTGGGTGTACATATCCCTAAGTCGCATATCATAACGCAGGTGGAATTTGCACCCATTCACAGCGTGCGACCCATGACGGCATAGGCCTCTTGATTGATGGAGATGGTGATTTGCCAGTTCTGGTTTCCTCTCTATCACCAAATCTCCGCCAGTGCCCTGGCCCTCTGTATCATGACTATGTAGTACTATACTAGACATGGAGTGGATTGCGTTGTATGAGGGTGTCGCGTTGGTACGAGATGTTCCTCGGCTGCTCCCTTGATCATGGGCGTCCCCCAAAGAAAAGGGCGGTATTCATCTTTGGTTAAAAGAAGCGCAGGATGCAATTATGGGGTCCAGAGGGCGACAGCACCGTCGTATAGATCTCCCCCAGTCCTGCACCGCGTGCGGCCCGTGTCCTCCCTTCACGTATACCCGTACCACAACCCTGCCAGCAAGAACTTGGCCGGTAAACTGGGGAAAGTAAAAAAAAAAAAAAACCCACCAGCCGCCGAGTGCAACATGAGGTGAATATGGGCCTGTGCAGGTCGGACAAGAAGGGTCCCCGGACCGACGAAAAAGTCACGATCTTTGACGTCCTCTCGGGCAGTTGCAGGGTGCCACCAGCATTTTCGGTCAAGCAACTTTGATGACGGTGGTTGCAATGTGAATGAAACCTAAAGGTTTTTCAAAATACCTGGTATGTTTTGGCCATGCTTTGACCATGCTTTGACTTTGCTTTGACTTTGCTTTGACTTTGCTTTGACTTTGCTTTGACTTTGCTTTGAGGCGTCAGAAAATAACTGAGATGGAGTTGATGAGATGACGAAAACCTTTCTTGCTGCTTTGAACTTTCGATCCTTGAACATTTAGTTGTCTTGAGAGACTCAGAACAATGCAGGAAATATCACTCATGTCAAAGCGAACAGCATTTTCCAATGATAGACCTGATCAGCCTCATCACAAGGTGGCTCGTCTTCAATGGTGCGGTTCTCATTGGACCAGCTGGTAGCCTCGATCTCAAATCTTTAATTCAATCAGAGTTCTCGATGTGATCTTGAAGATGCACTGTTGTGACCACATCCCACTCCGATGTTTATGCCTAGGAATCTCTTGGCCTCTCCTAAATCCTTCATTTCGAAGGTGGTGCTCAACATTTCCTTAGTTCTAGACACATCCCCAATGTTGTCCCCAAGCACAAGAATATAACATAGAGTGCGGTGAGTACCATGGAGGATTTATTCCTGTGAATGCTTGATTCACTTTTCGCTCGCATGAAACCCATTCTTCCAATGGTTTCATTTGACACTTGGTTCCAAACAAGTGGAGCTTGCTTCAAGCCGTATAGAGAATTGTTGAGTTTCAAGTCATACTTTCCCTTTGGACCATTTTCAGGTTCTAAGGGGAACCCAGGTAGTTGATTCATGTAAATGACTTCAGAAAGCCTCCGGTTAGCCAAGCTGCTCACGCCCTTTTGATGTATCATCAAATTGTGGTTAGTGGCAGCAACAAAAAGTACCCTTAAGCTTTCAAGGAATGACAGGCGAACAGGTGTCACTAGCCGATCCCTTCAACTTGATTGTAGCCCTTTGCTACGACTCGGGCTTTGGATTTGCCACCACTCTTGATCGTGAAAACCCAACGGCATCCTATGGGTCTAGCTCCTGAGGGACAGAGAAGTGGTGGGAAAGTCCCAATTCTCTCTTGTGAATGCATTTCAGCCTCACAAGCTTCTTTCTAGAAGTGCCAGTCATCCGTCCTCGGAGCTTCAGCAATATTAGGAGTTCGAATATATCGGAGATAAAGCTTACTCGACGATTAACGTTTTAGTTCTGAGGCGGAAATGGGGTTTTTATAGGCAAACGGGATATGCAAGTCCGGCATATCTCTGTTGCAGCACGGAGATCAATGCCACTTTTGCATGGGAATACTGGCGTGGTTGCATGGAAAACTGGCGTGGTTGCATGGGAATACTGGCGTGGTTGCATGAGATAGCTGCCATTGTTGCATGAGATAACTGCCATTGTTGCATGAGATAACTGCCATTGTTGCATGAGATAGCTGCCTTTATGGGTGCAAAATGTCGGCGCTACTGCGCGCGTGCACCGACGATGAATGGAATCACCGACGATATTAATGAATAAGGTATCATAGATATTAAATTAGCTATTAATATTAAATAAATAAAGTAAATACAAATGGGTAAATACCTCCACGCAGTCGCAGAGTTTGTATATTTCAAATAATTATCTGCAAAACAGATTAATTCGTATTTAATCACAAGCAATTGTGTACCAATTGAAATGTACTCGGTGTTAGGTTCTTTTGTAGTTGTTTTAACGTCAAATACTCAAGAGAGGAAGTGTTCGTTGATGTTCCCTACAACAAGGGGCTCAAACTTGTAATGATGAAAGGGGCGGGCGAGGTGGGCGCCTGATGGCACCACTTTCAGCCGGCGTGGGGGCACGATGGCGCCTTGCTTGGTCGGAGTGGGGCGTTACACCCGTTCGGGCCCCTCAGGCGTCCCGACAAGTCCCAAACTGGCTTATCTAGACCAATGGCGCCTTGAGGCGTCTCTTTGTCCTGCATATAAGAAAACCACGACGTTGCAATTGGGTAAAACCACGGCTGCTTCGGATAAGGTGCAGCTGGTGCCATCTCGTCCGAGGTTCGGAGAGAGTCGGTCGGGATTGGACATGTCTCTCTCCAGGTGGGAACGATGGTTTCCCCTTGTAGCGTCCGTCGCCGGTAAATTTGGTATTCATGGTAGCGCGCTACCCATGGTGGATCTTGTTGGAACGTGAGAATCAGTGCGCCTGTGGGCACTGCATGCTCACATGACTGTATACAGATGAAACAATGGTTGAAGGGATGACGAC